>CM028349.1:28869466-29143291 GCA_016618105.1 Dendrobium huoshanense | reverse complement strand
CATCCAATGATCATGGTAGATTGTGCATAAGGCTTGGTAGACCTTTGGCTTGCTGGCTCGATTGGTCCTTGACTACTGATGGTTCACGGGTTGGCTGTTTTGATGATGGTTCACGGGTTGGCTGTTTTGGAAGCATATGGCATTGAGTTCATTCTCTTAAGTTGTTGAGCTGAAGTTTAGTAGCTCATTAATATCCAAAAAGGTACCTCATTAAGAAGAATTACTTTTGGAGTGGCCTTGTCCCTTCCCCTTTCTTGGGAAACCGTGACTTGTATTTATTGGGGGCTGAATTCTATGCTTTAAATTCATAATGAGGTTGCTGATTTTTGTGCTTTACCTCTTGGGAGCCCGGCCAGCCTCTGTTTTTTCGTGCTTGGATGTTTTCCTGAGACTATGTTGCTTTGAATTCTGGCGGGCTGCTTGCTTTCCGAGATTTTGACTCCTTGGTTCCGTGAATTACCTTTGATTCCCGTAACTATTCCTTTAGGATTTATGCTGGGCTGTTTTCCGAAGTGGCATTTGAAAATCTATGAAAAAATGATGCTTGGGATGTTGTGAACATTAACTAAGGTGGCTTTTGGCATTCCTCTACTTTGCCTATAAATAAGAGATGTTGTAAAGGAAGGCAGTTGATATTTGTGAGCATATGTGCTATTAACCTGCGGGTTTATTCGGAAATCCTGCGGGGCTCTTTCCACCCTTCTTTTCTCATCCACTCCGGAAATTCTGCGGGCTCTTTCCACCCTTTCTTCTCGGGCTTCTAACCTCTTCGTCTCTCCGCAAGTGCCACTCCATCTGTATCCTTCTTCTCAACAATGAAGCAACTTTAGGGTGTCGTGTCTTGGTTGATTTGGAAGCATTTGGACAGTCTTGCAGTGGTGGACCATCGGTTTGCTAGTCTTATGCACTTCTTTATTTAATCTACTATTCGATGCATGTGAGGAACCCGCTCTGACGGTTGTCTGAGGATAGCGTCTTTTTTTATTTCTTTAAAATCTCCTAGTATTTCTTGTTGTGTTTGTCAAGTTTTAGTTGTCTGCTTTTATTTTAATAAAGTTTGTTTTGAGTTTTATCCATTGCGTCAATTTCTTCTTGTGTGTCTACATCAATTTGGTATCAGAGCAAGTTCGTCTTTTTTTTTTGGTTTGTAGGAGTCTTTCTCTTTCGTGTCTAAAAAAAAAGGCTAATGAACAAGGGAATTGACAACAAGTGATGCAACAATTAAATGATTTGCAACATCAAATTAATACGGTAGCTGAGGCCATTGCTAATCTAAATGTCAATCAAGTTAACGTTAATCCTAGCATAATATCTTCTGAGAGTGAAGAGGAAGAACCTAGAAATCGAAATATGCGACAAAGAAATTGGGATCACGGAATTAAAATCGACGTTCATAATTTTGAAGGAAAATTGCAACCTGAACAATTCATAGAATGAGTAGAAAAAATGGATCAATTTTTTGAATGGAAAGAAATTCCGGATAATCGAAAAGTTAAATTTGTAAGTTTGAAACTAACGAGACATGCATTAACTTGGTGGAAAAATTTACAAAACAACAGATTAAGAAGAGGCAAAGAAAAAGTCCAAAATTGGGAAAGAATGAAGGAGAAAATGAAAGAAAAATTCTTGTCAACTGATCATGCTCGAACAATATTCCAAGATCAACTCAATTTGCATCATATCATTAAAACTGACAAGGCTTATCATGTCTTTGAAAATTGAAAAGCAACATTTGCGAGGAACCAATAAAATCACTGAAACATATAAACAAAGGCAAACGAGTGGAACTAAAACTCAAACTTCTGCGGGAACCTCGAATGTAAAAGTTAAAACTGTTGAAAGTCAAAATCAAAGAAAAAGGAAAAGGAATAACAGGAAATAAACCGTCTGAACAATCTAAGCAAGTTAGACCTTGTTACAAATGTGGGTTATATGGTCACTTGTCAGCTACTTGCAAAAAGAATAATCCTCCACGAACTAATTTCATAGAAGGTGAAAATGAGATAGAAGAAGAGGAGGAGAATGAAACAGAATCTGAAAATGAAACTGAATTAGAAAATTTTGATTTAAAAGGAGATGAAAGTGAAGAGTTTTTGATAATTCGACAAGTTCTAACAACAACAATTGACAAAGGGGATAAATGGATAAGAGGAAACATATTCAAAATAACTTGCACCATCGAAGGAAAAATCTATACCCTTATGATAGATTGTGGAAGTTCTGGAAATTTTGTTTCTCAAAAATTGATCGACAAACTTAAACTCAAATCAAAACCACTTGCTAAATCCTATAAGATCTCTTGGTTTAAAGAAGGGGGTGAGGTTCCAATCACTAAACAATGTACTATCAATTTATCAATTGGGGGATCATTTAAAGATCAAATTGTTTGTGATATTGTGCCTCTTGAAGTTTGTCATATTTTGCTAGGACGACCTTGGCAGTACGACAACAAAAATGTTCACAATGGAGAGAAAAACACATATACTTTGATGAAAAATAATAAGGAAGTTTACTCTTCATCCACAAAAGAATGTGCCAGATTCACCCGTTAAGAAAAACACAATTGCCAAAATTACTTCTCCTGAATTGCTTTTAAATGATAATGATTTGAAACATTTTGAGGTTGCTTATTTGGTTTTGGGAAACAAATCTGATACTGTTTTTCATATTCCTAAGAAAATGCAAGCTTTATTGGATGAGTTTTCTGATTTAACTTCTGATGATTTTCAAATTGGATTGCCTCCTATGCGACAAATTCAACATCATTTTGACTTGATTCCTGGAGTTTCTTTGCCCAACCTTACTCATTATAGGATGAGTCCAACTGAACATGATGAATTTTTTAAACAAGCATCTAAATTGTTAAAAAAGGGCTTGATTCAAGAAAGTTTGAGTCCCTGTGTTGTGCCTGCTTTGCTAACTCCAAAAAAAGATAGAACATGGGGATGTGTGTGGATAGTAAGGCAATAAACAAAATCACCATTAAATGTCGATTTTCAATTCCTAGACTGGATGACATGCTTCATATGCTGAGTAATGTCTTTTGGTCTTTCAAATGCTCTAAGTACTTTTATGAGAATTATGAATCATATTTTGAAACCTCTCATTGGAAAGTTTGTTATTTTAAAGAGATTGTTCGTCTTCACGGTATCTCTCGTACTTTTACTTCAGATCATGACACTAGATTTTTAAGTCATTTTTGGAAAACTCTGTGGGCAAAACTTGGAACTACCCTTCAATTTAGCAGTGCCTATCATCCTCAAACCGATGGGCAGACTGAGGTAGTAAATCGAAGTTTGGGAAATTAATTAAGATGCCTTGCTGGAGAAAAACCATCTCAATGGGATTTAATGTTGCCTAAAGCTGAGTTTGCATACAATAATTGATGAGGACATCGGAGATCAACGGCTACGATTTTTTTTTAGTTATTTATTTATATGTTTTTGTACTAGTTTATTTTATATTATTGTTTTTCCATTTATACCCTTATGGGTGGTCATGTAGTGTTGTAGCCCGAAGGGCATTTTAGTCTTTGTTATTTTTCTTTTCATGAGGCCTATTTATAGGCTAGCTTTCTTGTATTAAGGGATGATGATTATTGATAATGAAAAGTTTCATGTTTTGTTGATCTCTTAGTGAGTTCACGTGATCTCTTAGTGAGTTCATGAGAGGAGAAGCCCGAGGAGGGTAATTCGCAATACCCGCCAATCTTTGGAAGAGTCTGAGGTTCGCGGTTCCTACGATCTCTTTGTGAGTTCGTTAGTTATCTTCTATTTTACTCGTATTTTTGTTGTTCATCTCCTTCCTTCCCTCCTCATCCACCCAAAGTTCCCCTAGCTCCATTGCCGCCGCCCCTTGGAGTCCACCCGCCGGCCACCCTCACGGCTCCGACCGGCCACTTTGCCGGCAACCTCCCCAACCGTCCACTCCTCCCTCCCGCATGCTCCAAATTTGAAATTTGAATTTCGAATTTCGAATTCTTTCCTAATTTGAAAATCCAATTTAGGAAAGTTTTATTTGATAAATTCCAATTTCAAATTAAAGTAAGTTGGAGTTCTCATAACTTACCTCCACGTCATCACCCATCTTGTTCTTCAAATTTCGAAAATTCAAATTTGAATGAGCTCCAAAATTTCCATAATTGCCAAAGTCCAAATAAGGAAAGAATTGGATTGAATCCAATTCAAATTTCATGGCATGAGGAGTTACTAATTCTCATCCTAGGTGGCATCCTCCTAATCGGAAATTGATTTGTTCACACTAATCTCCCTCCTCTCCTCTCTACATGCCGCCGGCCTCATCAAGGGGGAAATCCATTTAATGCTAGTTTAATGCCATCAATGCCTTGATCCAAAATTCAAATTTCAAAATAACCCCCTTAATTTCATTCATAATCTGAAATTAATTTCAGATTATGAAATGAAACTCCCAATCCCCTCTCTTGAAACCGCCGGCCTCCTCCCCTCTTGGCTCCCCTCCATTAATTCCCCCATTCAAAGCATTAATGCCTATGACTTGAAATTCAAAATTCAAGTCTTTCCCTCCCAATTTAATCAAAACTGAAATTAAATGTCAGTTTTTGATTAATCTCCCTTTAATTCCTTCCAAATCCACTACTCCTAAGTAAGGAATTAATTCAAACGCTTCCCCTCCTTGCTGGCCGAAATTCCCCACAGCTGTTGGCTGATTTTTCCTTCCCAAATCCCTTCCAAAACTCCAGGAAAACTGCTGCCCAACATCTCCATTTGCTGTTTGGAAATTCCTGCAGCAGCTCACCGACCAGCCATCCCGGGAGCGATAATTGCTGTCCAGATCTCAGGGACAGCCCTTCTTCCTGTCTAGAAGTTTTCCTGGGCACAATAGGTTGCTATCTTGTTGACCACAGCAAACTAGGGTGCTGTCCAGCCGTCCAGAACCAGTCCTAGCTGCTGTCATGAAGAGATCTAGTGTCGTCCAGCCGCCCAAACAGACACCCATTGCTGCTGAGTGGTTCCAGAAGTTTGAAGGCTGCTACCCCTTCATTCCCGCAATCGTCATAGCTTCATAACTTCTTTTTTTTGGGTAAACTCTCCACTCACTCTCTATCTTCTGAGTTTACTCTACTCGTGGTTATAATTTGATTCACAAAGCGCATGTTTTATCGCCTCCGCTAAACCTAATATTTGAATGAGTTATGAGAGAGGCCCTTCATAATACTAATCTTATTGTTAGCATTGGAATTTCTCGTTGAAACCACTCATGTATGCAAAGTAAGACTTAGTTGACTATTTAATGATCTCAACCTCTCGCATGTGTTTAGATCAAAGCTATTTTATCACCTTATCATTTTTATTTTGTCGTTTATCATCAAGAGAAAGCTTATAATTATTGTGCTCTAAAATTTAAGCGTGCAAACTTCCTTAATTTAATCATCCATGCTAATACGTTTCACATCAATAATTCTGTTAATCGTTCTACTGGCAAAACTCCATTTGAAATTATTTATGAGCAACCCATTCCTCATATTCTAGATAGAAATTCTTTATCTCTTCCTAAAAAAACTAGTGCTGAGGCTTTTGAAACATTTGATCATATAAAAACTGTCCAACAACAGGTTTTTGAAAAACTTAAGAAGGTTACTGCTAAGTATAAGTCTGCTGCTGATAAACATCGAAAAGAAGTAAATTTCAATGAAGGTGACTTAGTGATGGCTTACTTTTGTCGCCAAAGATTTCCTGTTGGCACTTTTACA
Source organism: Dendrobium huoshanense (assembly GCA_016618105.1). Classification (NCBI taxonomy): domain Eukaryota; kingdom Viridiplantae; phylum Streptophyta; class Magnoliopsida; order Asparagales; family Orchidaceae; genus Dendrobium; species Dendrobium huoshanense. Next base: position 29,137,560 of record CM028349.1, on the reverse strand, counting down.
AAGTTAAGTAGAAAGAAATTTGGCCCTTTTCGTGTGATAAAAAAATTATGTGCTAATTCCTATATGCTAGATTTACCAAATACTGTTAGCACTTCACCTGTTTTTAATGTTTCTGACCTTCTTTGTATGAAGGAGATTCTGACGATTTTGTAGATATTGAAACTTTACCGCTCACTGCTCCTTTGGTAAAGTCTGAAGATCAAATCGAAGATGTTATTGATGTGAAAGCTATTAAGACAAGGCATGGAGAGCATAAAAAGTTCCTGATCAAATGGAACAATCGACCATTGACTGATTGTACCTGGATAGATGCTACTGATCTTAAAAAGAAAAACTTGGAGCTTTATGAACGAGTTGCTGATACGTTCTCATCAGGAGATGAAAATTTTCCACCAGGGGAGAATTGATGCTATCAAGAATTTTTGTACGTTTCTTTTATTTGAACAATAGTATATTTTATTTTCTATTATATTTTATTTTCTTTTTTAGCTATCCAATGATGGGAAAGCATCCAATGATCATGGTAGATTGTGCATAAGGCTTGGTAGACCTTTGGCTTGCTGGCTCGATTGGTCCTTGACTACTGATGGTTCACGGGTTGGCTGTTTTGATGATGGTTCACGGGTTGGCTGTTTTGGAAGCATATGGCATTGAGTTCATTCTCTTAAGTTGTTGAGCTGAAGTTTAGTAGCTCATTAATATCCAAAAAGGTACCTCATTAAGAAGAATTACTTTTGGAGTGGCCTTGTCCCTTCCCCTTTCTTGGGAAATCGTGGCTTGTATTTATTGGGGGCTGAATTCTATGCTTTAAATTCATAATGAGGTTGCTGCTTTTTGTGCTTTACCTCTTGGGAGTCCGGCCAGTCTCTGTTTTTCCGTGCTTGGATGTTTTCCCGAGACTGTGTTGCTTTGAATTCTGGCGGGCTGCTTGCTTTCCGAGATTTTGGCTCCTTGGTTCCGTGAATTATTCCTTCAGGATTTATGCTGGGCTGTTTTACGAAGTGGCATTTGGAAATCTATGAAAAAATGATGCTTGGGATGTTGTGAACATTAATAAAGGTGGCTTTTGGCATTCCTCTACTTTGCCTATAAATAATAGATGATGTTGTAAAGGAAGGCAGTTGATATTTGTGAGCATAGGTGCTATTAACCCGCGGGTTTATTCGGAAATCCTGCGGGCTCTTTCCACCCTTTCTTCTCGGGCTTCTAACCTCTTCGTCTCTCCGCAAGTGCCACTCCATCTGTATCCTTCTTCTCAACAGTGAAGCAACTTTAGAGTGTCGTGTCTTGGTTGATTTGGAAGCATTTGGACAGTCTTGTAGTGGTGGACCATCGATTTGCTAGTCTTATGCACTTCTTTATTTAATCTACTATTCGATGCATGTGAGGAACCCGCTCTGACGGTTGTCTGAGGATAGCGTCTTTTTTTATTTCTTTAAAATCTCCTAGTATTTCTTGTTGTGTTTGTCAAGTTTTAGTTGTCTGCTTTTATTTTAATAAAGTTTGTTTTAAGTTTTATCCATTGCGTCAATTTCTTCTTGTGTGTCTACATCAAAAATCATGTAGCATAATGAATCTACTATTCTATAAATAACGACTTATGATATACCGAGATGAATTACCAGATCCACATGCAAATATAGAAAATAAATCTTGCCAAAATTAAAAGCAGGTCTACAGTTATTCATAATTTGTTCGCTTAAACAAGCATAGAACCTAAGTATAAACACTAACAGATGGGATGCAACAAGTTAACACGTGTTGCAGACAAAATGTGTCCATTCTCTACTTTAAAAGCCTTCTTGTACATGTATCACAAACTAGTTCTTAACCCCAATGAGCAAAAAGCATTCCTAAACTTTTAACACGTGCAAAAACAACAGCTCCACATCATGTAAAAGTATGCAAATTAGGATACAACCGTGCATTGGATAACGAAGTATAAATTCACCAAGAGGGAAACCCTCTCTATTATGTAAAGAAAAGAAATGAGATGTTTAAGCAATCAATATGGATGGTATTACCTGTTTTCTTGGCTCATTTTGAGGCTTAACTATTCTGTCTGACGTTTCATTACTGTATATCTCCTTCACAACAATTTGCCTGATGAAAATAACAAAAATAAAAGCTGAAGAAGTTCCAAAAATATCAAACAAATAACCAAGACAAAGCATTCCTGACCAAAAACAACGTTTTTTCTTTCCATAAATGACCAGCATCAATAATAAACAAAAAGAAGTCACGTGGATGTACTTCTTCAAAGCAATGCAACGCCCAAACCCACGATCAAGGGAAGATTTATTCATGACAATGGCATCTTCTATATCATAACCACTATAGCTCATAACAGCGACAGTGGCATTCTGCCCAGCACCAAGCTTATCATATCCAACCTAAAAACGATTAACCAAATAAAACACAGATGGACAAATTAGTGATAAACCGTCACGAATGAAAAGCTACGAACCAGCTCAATTGTTTTTGTTGTCAGCAGAGGGCGCTGAGGATATACTAGTAGATAAAGCAAAGTATCTGCTCGAGAAAGCTGCAGAAAGTAAGATAGTGCCGAATTAGAAGCCATTTATGATACAAAACAAACAGAATCCCATAACTCAAGCCCTATGTGCAGCAAGGCATCCTAATCCTAATAGAAGGTAATTATAGAATCTATAGCTCCACAGTCTCCATGGAAGCACACAAATTCCAAAAAAAAAACAAATCTAAGATTTTAAGATCTCATATGAAATGCACAAAGATAAATTTATATAAAAACTAGGAAAAAAACCAGTTTGATTCCTTTACATGATTGAAAGTTCATTAATAAGCACTGAAAGTCAACAAAAGCATAATGAAAAGAAGAAAGTTAACAACTATGAGCTCCGAAAAGTCCAAAATAATATTTTTATCTCAAAACTTTCTCTCCTCATATACAACTTGAATATTAAATTTCTTTACTTAATACACTTGAAACGTAATAATAATTCGATATTACTAAATCAGGAACTTCTAAATTAAATTTTATCATTACAAAATCAAAAACTATTTCCTTAACACTTTATTTCCTTCTCCTTTCTCATCTTTTTCTCCTTCTCTCCTACCCGATTCCTCCGGCCAGCCTTTTGGCCCGCTGCTTCTGCCTTAAACCGCAACCTCCATTCACCAAACCGAGAGCAAGCAACTTAAATGAGGCTTCCGTTTAATAAAAATAGGTTAATACTTTAATTAATACGTAAAATACCTAATATACTCAAAGACTCCAACACTGCATGACTCGCTAAGCACGTGAGCTGAAATATATTTTAACCCAGCTACAGTGTTTTATTATATGAACAGTAACTTTGAATTTAAAATTTTAGGGAAAAAATACAAATAAAAACTAATTCCATAACCTTCACACATGCAAATTAGCATATACTTCTATATACCAATTCGCTCTGATTGATTAATATAACAATGGAAATTTTTTTTGTAATTTTCATGAAAGTTGACATTTTGATGTATAATTTAATTAAAAAAACTTAAAATTTTACTTGAAAAACACTGTAGCAATTTAAACTTGCACCAATAAATGAAAAAAAAAAAAATCCCAAATTTTACTAAGAGAAAAGTAGGACAAGTCATCATTGTTACTTCCTGGATGACCCGAACTGACACAAAACCATGGTAATTTGGTCGAAGAAGCAGGCACATGGGAGAAAATGGTTACCTTTGCAACGAGTGAGCTCACTCCCATGTCCCGTCATCATTGTTACTTCCGATCCAACAAAAGAACGACAAGGCTTGACAACGTTACTGTCGGGCCAGGTGTCGTGACTTCCGACCCGACAAGAAGGAATGACGTCGAAGGAGGAAAAAAAGTCTTTTATCGACATGTTGGAAGGAGATGAATGTCGTGACTTCTGATCCAACAAAAGAAAGGTGAGTAGCGAGCTGTGGTGACTTTCGACCCGACAGGAAGGAACGTTGTTGAAGGAGGTTAACGTCGGCCAGCTGTCGTCAACTGCAGCACGTGAGCGGTGGAGCGGAGTCTACCACTGGATGAGTGGAAGGCGGAAGCGTGGTTAGGGGCTTAGGGCTCGATTATACACCTAAATGGAGCGGGGTCGAAAGGCAGAAGCTAAACCGAGCGGGCCAGTGGCTTAATCGCGCTTATACCATTGGTGAAGCAGGTAAAAATAAGGGCCCGAACCCAAACCGGAATTTGAAACAGGTCGAAAATCGGGACTCGAAATCGACCCGTTCTTAAATCGGGTTGACCTTAACTTGAAAAATTCGGGACAGGTTCGAATCAGGTTTTTGTGTTGTGTCAATTTTTGACACCCCTAGGTCTATGTAATAGCCACGATATGTCTATAACAGAGCCCCAAAATTTTAGAAAAAAAGAACAAATGGTTCAACAGATGCACCTCTTAATTTAGTTCATGCTAGTTTTTTGTGCTAGCTAATGTCCTGTTGTTATCCATTTTTCTCAATGAAACATCAAATTGTTGAACTATAAAAATTAATCTTTCACTAATGAAAAGCAACCATAGAAAGCCCAACAGGTGTATCTAGTGAACTCTTAATGTACCTTGAAAAGCAATCGTTACAAAAGTAGCAATATGCTTTTAGATGGAAGCCAATCATCTCATTTAATGTTTGACTGAAAAAAAATTGCATTATTTAGACCACTTCCAGAGCTTCCAAAGCAAGAAAACTGAGTAAAAGGCAGTCAAGACGTCTGTTCAACCATTCAATACCATATTGAATGAGCTGCAGTGCTACTAATGATATCATCTAGTGGTAGAACAAAGGACCTCCTTAGATTTGAGATAAGTCCATGCAACCAGATATAGCCTAAGTGCTTTATTTTTAAATTCTTCTGCAAATATATATATATATATATATACGTATGTATATATATATAGAAGTTTTGCCCACTTCAAGATTTCAGATAAACCATATCATCCCCTCTCAATCCTAATTCCATCACTAATATTATCCACTAGTTCCTCCCCCACCCTCCACCCCCACCCATTTTTTTTTTCTCTTTTTTCTATATACACTTGCTGGACGACCAATATATGCTGTACAAAGGAGAGATTGTTGAAAATTTATGGATTAAAAAACGAATCATTATAAAGGTATAAGTTATGTAATAAAGAATTAAAGTTAATAATCTTACTAAACTATATTTATATTAAATTTTTTACCCAATTAACCATATCACATAAATAAGATGTAAGAGAATTTTTTTTAAATGATAACAAGAAATAATAACGAGTTATGATATTCTACTATTAGATCGCTTTTAACTATCTTTGAAAGTGAACTACCATGAAAGGAAGAGCTTATTCCATTCAGAGCATTGGGGAAAAAAGTTAAAAATTGACGCTGATGGATATGCTCAAAATTATAATAGTAGTAGAAACCCATGTCCATCTTTAACTTCAAGCATAGCAAATTATGGAAGGAACTTCAGGGAAAGATATATGAATGTGAGATTCTCAAAGACTTCTAAACAAGAGATTCTTCAAAAAGAAATAAAATTAATTCTAGAGAACTACACTTGAAGCATTGGGGAAAATTTTTAAAATCCACGCCGAAGGATATGCTACAAACTATAATAGTAGTAGAAATGCATGTCCAACTGAAACTTCAAGCATGGGAAATTATGGACGGAACTTCAGGAAAGGTATATGTCTATGTTGCACCGATACGGATATGGCGACACGGATACGATACGATACGGATACGGGACACGTCAATTCTTAAAAATACAGGATACGGGTACGGCGCGGACACGGCGTTATAATTTATAAATCATACATAAAAATTAAGAAAACAATCAAAACATAATATTTGAAATTATAAAAAAATGGCAACAACATCATTTGTAGCATTATAACTTATAATATCAAAATATAAGTATTAAATGTCTAGTACAACAACAAAAGCATAAACATAAATTATCTAGCACATGAAGTTTCAACTATTCAATAGAATGGAATGATATAATTATCTTCTTCATTGGTTTGTCTTTGAACTTCCATATCATCTTCAATAAATATCATAGCTTCTAATTCAGGCTCATCAAGTGAAAGATTAATAATTTTTAATATTTTCATATGATCAAGAGACTCAAATCCATCTCGAAAATGAGAAAATCTTGCTCGCAACCGCGGAAGTAAATACGACGCGTCTTTTTTTTTTGGATTTCTTTTTGTTTTTCAACGGACACGCGTATCGGATACGCGTGTCCTTTTGAAATTAAATAGTATTTTAATTGGATACGGCTTTGGCGTATCCGACACGTATCGGTGGAGTATCGGTGGCGTATCCGTGTATCGGTGTATCGGTGTATCGGATACAGCACGCCTTCATAAATAGGTGTATCGATGCAACATAAGTATATGTATGTGAGATTTTCAAAAATATGAATACTTTACTAAGAAAGTAAAACTACACTAGAAGTTCTTAAAAAAATTAAATAAAATTAATTCAAGAGAGGTACATGCCTGATTATAAGCAATATTTCCCATTGCCTGCTTTCCCATGGCGCACTATCATCATAAAGAAATCGCTTAATAAAATGATTTACAAGATTTTAGAAGGACAGGCTAGTTCAGTAGGTTGCTATACCTGGTAAGTATTGCGAGGAGACTGGTTGTGATGGGGATAAGGAATTAATCCAGCAACCACCCCCAAAATCGTGAATGGTTCAATCTCAATATGTGTTATGGAACTCTTCTGAACATCAGCATTATCTTCACCATGGCCATCCTTGGGAATTTCATGCTCATAAAGTGCAATCTGTTAAGGAGATAGCTGCCATTTTTAACCAATAAGAAAATTGGAAAAATACAAAGATTGAATAAGCCTTCTACAAACCAAGGCATTGTTCTCTTCATTAACATCAAGATACTCAATCAAGCCTTCTCGTACAAAATCATAAAAGCCGCGTACTCCATCCTTCATATGAAAATTGAAAATGTCAAGATAAGAGCAAAAAAAAAAAAAAATAAAATCATGCAATTATGAAGTGACAAGAATTTAGTTATACAAACCCTCAATTCTTTCATGTGATATTCTTTGATCCTGGAAACTCCCTTGTCAGCAATTACAAGTGGACGGCAAACTCGTCCACCATCCGAAGCAACATAGACACAGCGCTTACAGTGTACAGTTAGAGATTAGTTCATTGCTTATTGGAAGGAAACAAAATTTTAGAAAAAAAGAAGAAATCAATGCTGTCATCAATGTTAAATATATTTAAAAATAGGGCAAATAAAAACAAAGAGACTAATAGAGCAGGAGCATCATGTGGAATACTCAGTCAAAGTAGAATTAATAGTTCCTTCATCTTCATTGAAGTCCAGATTCATTAATATTTTAGTTTTCTATGAATGGAAGTGTTCATTTAAATACAAAACTTAGTAGAACATCAGTCATTAATTAATATGACTTGAGCGGAGCCAGTTCATTTTTATATAGAGTGGGCGAAAGAGACTTCTCAGGAGGAATGACTGAAGATATGATGCGAGCAAAAATTTGGGAAAAGCCCCCAAATTTTTGCTAGAAAAAACAAGACTCTTCCTAGGATAAAAAGAAATACACAAAATACTCAATCTACAACATAAAATGACAAAATAGACAAATTACAACTTTTATAAAATAAAAGACTTACAAACTTCGACACAAACACACACACCTAAACTTGCTTTTTATTTGCTTTGAGAAGAAGGATACATATGGAGTGGCACTTGCGGCGAGAAGAAAGAGGTTAGAAGACTAGACAAAGGAAGGACAAGCTCGCAAGCTTTCCTAGAGGGAAGAGAAGCATGAAACAAGCTCACAAGCTTTTCAAAAGAAGGAAGGAAAACCCTCAAGTTTCATCCAAAAATACCATTTTTTATCACTCTCTTCAAGCCTCAAAACAGCCCCTATATATAGGAAGAAAGGGGAGACAAACAGCCACCAAAACACAATAAATATCTCAATAAACAAGAGGGAAATGAAAGGCCAAAAGACACATAACAGCCAGCAGAAATTATGCACAGAAAACAGGAAGACAAGCCACGGAAAACCCAACCAGCAGCCACGGGAAGCCCAGCCAGCAAGGGACCCGAAGAGCCAACACAGGAAACAGGGCAACACATCACGGGAAAACAGCCAGGAGGGGAAAACCGAGAGGGAGGACCACGGGAACAGCAACAGCCAACAGAAACCAAAAACAGCAAGCAACCCAAGGGAGAAAACCGAGTAGACAAGGGGAAGGGAAGAGACACAAGTCCACTCCATAATAATGAGCTTGTATAGAAGTATACCTTTTTGATTTAATGAGCTAGGAAGTGTATTTATTCTCCCAATTATTGAGCTAAACTTCAGCTCAATCATTAATGAGCTAACTTCAAGTAGAATCCAAAGTTTTGAGCTCAACACCAAGCATCCAAGACCCAATCCGTGAGCAGCAAACATCTCCAAACCGAGAATAACAAGCCATGGACAAGAAGGAACAAGAAGAATTGACACCCCCCTGCCCACATCAAGATAGCAAGAAGCTAGATCCACTTAAGACTTTAAAATAGTGTTATATACTAGTAAAAAGTTTTTTTTTTTTTTTTACTTTAACAATTCTATGAATTAAAACAAGATGATAAACATTTCAGAGGACTCGTGAATCCTCAAAACATTGCTTTTGGCATCAAAAATATTTCTAGATGATTAAACTAATTACAAAAAGCAGATTCAAAAGCATATTAAGTATTAAAGAAAGAAAAGTAGTATGGTAGTCTTTCATAATACTAAAAAAATTACTCAAGTAACTTAGCGGAACTTTGAAAGTGAATAAAATAGATTTCAAATTCAAAATTCCATCAGTTCTTTTTCTTGTGAAGAAAATCAAAAGTTACTCAATCTGAATTTACTAACAACAGTACTAATGAGCAACAAGGGATTTATTAAATACACTTCATGCCAAAACGAGCATACCATAACAATAGCTTAGACGAAAAGAGCAATTGCATAACAATGAACTTACCTGCAGTTCATGCACAAAAATGCTCACAAATTCTCCAATTACACTCTTCCGACGTAATTTTCTCATGGCATTAGCAAACTTCTGCAAAACCGAGGATCATATAAAAACCAGAAGTACGGAACAACATATCATAAATAAACTATACTTGAAAATTAGTTATCATGGCTTGCCTGTGGCTTCGTGTGTTTACCAAGTATAAGCCCATTTAGCATAACCAAGAATGAATCTGGCGCATGAAGCTCTTCACCAGATAAGTCCTCCACATCTACAACTCCCAGCTTATGACACTAACAAACGAAAAGAGTCTAACTAGTTACTTTGCACATAGGAGTAATATGCTCCTGTAATACATCACTTATGAAACATAAGAGAGACATTTTTAGCATTAGATAAAATTAAGTAACAAAATCAACATTATGAATCGCAACTTTATCTGATAAAACCATAAATTATAATTATAATATTATTTGAGATTGGCTTTAAGTCCAAAAAAGAGTAGTTTGGCTGGAAGAGCTTTATATGTGTTCAGTTTTTCTCTCCTGATATGTAGTTATGTACGATACGAAAATATTTTTTGTTCTCATTTCAAGGCTAGTATAGAAAGAAAGACTTTCCAACCAACATAGGAGGGCAAGGTAGTAACGTCGAAGTCGTGTTAGTGAGGTGAAGAGAGGAGTTGTGCAGGAGAATAAGGTTGTGAAGCACAGAAAAGGGTGTTTTGTTTTTGTGAAAGAGGGGGAGCCTGGTTAAGAAAGAAAGATGGAGAAGCCAATGCACTGGGAGTTTGTTTAGATAGAATACAGTGAGAGGTGGAGATGGGGGTCGCCAGTTGGTGAAGAAGACAAAAGAGAGCAAGAGAGCATGGCGTGTTAATCAGGTTCAGGTTATGTGTGAGCAAGAAAAAGTGAATATGGCAATCGTGAGAAGAAGTTATAAGTAGGGAGTTCGTGCGGTTAGGAGTGTTGCGACAGAGAGCTTGACAGTAGGGCACGAGCTTGAGAGCTAGTGAGGATTGCGAGTCACTATGTGAGACAGATGGGAGAACAGAGAGAGGGTTCGATCTGGGAGAGAAAAATGAGCATGAGTGAGGCTGCAACAATAATTGGAGAGACAGGAGTGGGTTAGGAGTATGAGGAATATTTTTCCTTTCCTTTTTTCAATTAACAGGAGGCGGAAGGAATATTGTAACCTTATGGCGCCAAGGATTGAGATTGAAAGAATTTGAAGGATTCACAACTACTGTGAGAGATTTGATCTGATTATTTTCTTTTTTTTGTTCTAACAATAATAGTAAAATGAATTTATTAATAATTTTTTGAAAATTTTTGTTTGTACACATCTCAAATTATGTGATGCCGCCTCGCAGGCAAGAAAATTTCATGTTTCACCTCAGTGAGGAAACTCATGCAATATGAGTCACTTCTTAAGGTTATTTTGATGTTCAAGACACATCGATATAACTGTTTTGTGAACATGCAACATTTCAACAATATTGATTGCGATCAAGGCTTCCAAACACGATTTGTGTGACGTCGGGCGACGCATATGCTATCCATCATCGTCATCGTGTTCGATTAAATCGCGTGCGAGAGATCCTCTCTTGATAAATTCAACGTTCCAAACATATTTGCATAGTTCATTTCGTGATTCAAGTGATGATCGATGATTTCAATAGTGACCGAGGCATTCAATTAATTTGGTGCAATATTATGTCAAACGGCCGTTGTTAACGTCAATTTTGACCAAGCCCAATTTGTATTGCTTCATGCCACATATGTAGGCAACCGTGCACAAACTATGTTCATTTTGCTTAACCAATTCTCTCTCATTCTTGTCATGGTATCAGATCTCAAGGCTTTTCTCTTCCTTGCATTTTCATTACTATTGAATTTATTGTTGCATTACCACAATCTTATGTCATTCACTGTAGCACTCTTTTCATTTTTTTTCCTATTTTCTTGCAATTGAGGCCTTCGTCATTGCATCATTTCCCATTATTGGTACCTTCGTCATTGCACTGCCACACACTATTCTCATTGTTGCAGCTTTCATCGAACTTGCTATCCATTCAAAATCAAACCAAAGATTCCAAGCACAATGTTGTAGTTTACCCTTCATATTATATCTTTCAGAAACATGACAAGACAAGGCTTTGTCGGTAGTTTAGCTAGCCCATAGCTCCTAAAATCAATGATAAGGAGGTACAAGTTATTAGCCATTATGGAGTCTCCGCATCCACAAGTCGACAAGATGCATTATTTGGCATTAGCAGGGGAACATTGTTTCTTTGCCAACCAATTTCAATCTCCAACTCCGATCGAGATAGAGGTGAGGAACTCCTCACATGGTGAGAGCTGAGGTCAGTGCAACTCAATTCCAACACTATGCCATCTACCAAGGGGGGGGGGGGGGGGGGGGGGGGGGGGTTGATGTATCAATTCCACCAGTATAAGATCGTGTGGTCAGTATAAATGTTTCTCTCCATCATCTACTTTTGTAAAGCCTCCATCTCAATGATCGGTGCTCTTAAGAGGTCCTAAAACCCCTAATAACTCTCTTGCTGAAATCTAATCCCTTGCTTCATTTACTAGCCTCTATCTCTGAATGAAGATTCTTTTAACCTTGCATCCAACTCAACATGGGCCTTCGTCGATGTGGGCTCCGAAAATTCGGCCCCAGCCTCCGCCCGATTGTTGTATGCTTTTTCTTTTGGGAGGAGTTTTAATGGATTTAAGTTACGGGAAAAATTTTGGAAGGCATATGGGTTTATAGATAAGACACTACTCAGAGATTTCACCCTCATTTTACGAGGACTTTATGATCTGAGTTCTGGTTTTCTATAGGCGCAAGCCCCTATAGTTAATTACCCCTCTCGATAACGAGAGATAACTTTCGATTAAGGCTAGTCATCAATCAGATACGTTATATCCATAGATATATAGTATCAGGCGTATAGTATGAGCATTGGGCTTGGATATGTGGAAATGGTTGGAAGTTGGGAATTTTAAAAGTTTGATATTTAAAATAGAAATTTCACCATCGTGCACTTAAAGTGGATGGTGGGGGAATGGATGATGGACCAGATCAAGATCCCATGGTTCCGTCGTCCCGGGCCATCGTGGTCCCTGGTCTACTTAGTCAAAGGAGGTATTCGACCCAACCTGACAGAAGGATCCTTGTCGGCAGCCATGGGTTGCTTCGTCCAAGGGGACCTTGTAGAACTGGGATGAATGCTTGTTTAAGAGGACAAATTTGAATCCACCTTAACTAACAGAGGGCTTTGTGCCCTATCAATCATATCCTATTGATTCATATCTCAAGGATTTGATTTCACTAAGGAGCGTATTGGCTCTGGTTATAACCGGTATTTCGTGGTGCCATTTGGCGTCAAAACCACTCGGTTCAGAGGGCCCCGGATCATAATCGTTTATCATGCGGTGCCATTTGGAGGCAAAACCGCCAGTTAGAGGGCATGTACCACGTCCTTATTGACAGGAGATTGTTTGAGAATGGATCCTAGTGATATTTTCGACTAAGCATTAGCTTTATGTGAGCTGAAGTTATATTTGAATTTGTCTACCTCGACAAACTGTTGCGGAGGATGGATAAATTTTACTTTAAGTATTCAGATGGTTGATTTCAATTTTAAATATTTGGGTTTTAGAATTTTTGTGGAGTTTGGATGTTTGGGAAGCATTTGAAATGATTGGAGTTAACCCCTCCAATTGAGATTTGCATTCAACACGGCCATCATCCGGGTGACTTTGAGGTTGCTTCTCTTTGAAAATATTTGCATTTCGTTGATGAACCTTGTTAACTCTATCGAGCTGTCGATAGAAGATCAGGTTTCATAGGTTGTATGCCTTTATTAATGAATTATCATTGTTATAAGCCTTAAAGGCCTAATATAAATGTATTAAAACAAATATACTGGTCACCATAACCGTATATTTGTTTAATGGTTCGAACTCTGTCAACTCCTGTTGATCCGTATAGAATGACTAGGTTCAAACTTGAATTCACTTATTGACCCGTGCAGCATCCCTAGACGTCACGTATGTACCAATAATACGCTCGTCAGGGCCCATGCGAGTGTTTGGGGGCATTTTATAATTAAACCCTGTCGACTCCTACTTAGGAGGATCGGGTTTCGTAGGCTCTATGCCTTTTTTAGTGAATTCTCTTGATTATTGGTCATGAAGGCCTACTATGAATGTATTAAAATAAATACACCGGTCGTCACAACCGTGTATTTGTTTAAAGGTTTGAACCCTGTCGACTCCTATTGATCCGCATAGAAGGATCAGGTTCGAACTTGAATTCACTTATTGACCCGCACATCAGCCCTAGACGTCACGTGTATACCAACGACACGTTTGCAGGGGCCCATGTGGCTTTTGTGATTGCATTTACCCTTTTTGTGTACCTATGTGTATAAAAATTATGGTGCATGTGAGGGGGCATTTTAGATATTTTACTTGTGCATAACTATCATTTGAATGCGCATAACATTTCATTTGTCTGCTAATACGAGTGTTGCGGATCCGGAGGAGTGTTGTAGCAGCTTATGGATTGAGTTATTTGCTGCTTTGTACAAGTAATACGTCGTGCACTACTTGTATGATCTATACAAGTATATTATAGTGCACTAACGAATCTCATGCTTTTGGATATGGGTGAATCGTAGCATTGTCACCTGAATCTCATGAGATATTTCATTGTTTTGATACAAACTCCATTTTCTCATTCGTCGGGAGGTTCCTCTTGAAATTCGTGACTGCTACCTTGAAAAGAACTCTTTTCAGGATCTTCAGTATAGTAGACTTGTTATTTTTGATGCTGGTGGATACCAGAGCTGTTTTCTTCCTAAGGATAGGACCAAGAAGAAACTTTGGAGCACCATGAAGTTTAGTTCTAATTTGTTCAAACATCTCTCCCATTATGTCAGGAGATGTCATTTTCCATACATTGAGTCGTCTTCATATTCGACGTACCCACAGCCTCTCAATCACCATTGTTGTAGGTGATATATGTACTTGTGTCCACAGGGGTTTGTTGTACCTGCGATATACCCGCTTTTGTTATCCATAAGCAGCTCGTGTGTATTTACAGGGGACCGCTGTATTCACTACGACCTCCTAGAAGTGTTCATAGAAGACCTATTGTTCCTGCATCATATCCACTTTTCACCAATCTCAGGTGGGTTTGATGTACTTGTTTGTAGAAGCACTTTTCTTTAAGTACTCCCCTTTTTGCATACAGGAATCTGCATATTTGTTCTCCTTGGTTGTTGCTTGTAGGAGGATTACACATTATCTTACAAATCCATATTTGAAGATAGGTTCCTTGTTGTCATTCAAGGCAATAAAGGGCAATACTCTTGTTTGTATGATTGATACATGCATCAATCATCCTTGTCTTGATATTCATTTGGATGCATATCACTGTCATTCATGCATATTCGTATGTATCGCACAGTTATTTGTAAAGGGATTTATGCTTTGATGTGGTCATTTCACATTCGTAGGCATTCACACTTGATGTGCTAATCAACCATTTTCTAATTGTAAGGGATATATGTATTTGTCTTTGATCGAATGATTGTTGACACTAGCAGACATTGGCATTCGTTGTATGCTTCACTGAATACATCCGTAAAAGGTGTTATTTGATTGGTGTCGGATGTGAGGGTACTATGTCATGTACAATCATTCACAAATATCGCCATGTTTGCTGCACCTCGATCCTTGCATCTTTAGCAGCTTCGTGTAGTCCTCAATTTAGAGATCCAAAATTATGGCATATGAGTTAAGTTCTTTAAAGTTCATTCAAACTTAAGCTCTATGTTCGGGTCCTCTGTAGTATAACTCAAGTTTTCTTGCTTGAGCTTAAGTATTCAATTCAAATTCAATGTGCAAGTCCAAATTTTGCAAGTTCAATTAAGCTCAAATTTTGGTTTCTTTCAACATCATTTGATTAAGTTTGTTTTAAGCTTGATTTGAGTTTGATTTTGCCTTAAGTTGTGTTCAAGTTAAGTTCATTTGATGTCCAAATAAAGTCCACTGTGATCTTTTGAGTTTAAATCAAGTTTGAGATCAAAGCACAAGTTCAAGTGTGAGTTAAGGTTCCTCTAAAGCCTGTTGTTCATTTGAGTCCAAGTTCTAGTGCATGTCCTTTCTGAGTTCAAACAGGTCCGAGTGCAATCATATATTCACCCAAAATTTTGGGAACCTCCCGATGTCTCCCCTGTTTAGAGGAAAACTACGAAAAACTGGGCCTCCCGCCTTGCTAGAGAAAAGCTTGTACGATAGGTGCCCTCGTACGAGGACACCACAGCCGTGAAATCTTCAACCCCACCACGCCAGAGAAAGGCGTGTATGGGTCTTCGGTACTTGTTATAAGAAAAACAGTTGTTTCCTCGTAGATACAGAGCCGCGTACGGGTACTTAAATTTATCCTGGTCACGCTTAAGAAAAGCGTGCACCGGGACTACCCGCCTCGTCGTAGGTGTCGCACCAGGTTCCCTTCACACCACGCTAGAGAAAAGCGTGTATGGGCAGTTTGCCGGCTTGATATGCACGCCGAGGTAAGAGAGAAATTCATTTTTAGAAATTATACCTTGGCGACCGGTGATTGAGAGGAGAAGCCAATTGCAAGAGACATTTGGAGAAAGACCGAGCAGTCATGTTTCTTGGGAAGAGTTTGTGAAAGTATTTAAAGATTAATTTGTACCGATGTCAGGTAGAAGATTGATGCAGGACAAATTCATGAGACTGGTACAGGGTGATAGATCGATTACGCAGTATGAGTCTGAGTTCACAATGCTTTCTAGATATGCCTCTCATGTAATCCCCAATTCAGAAGAAAAGTGTCATCGCTTTCTATATGGCTTAAAGTATATCATTAGACAGTCATTGATTCCTTTTGGCATTGAGGATTATTCTACCTTGGTTGAGAGGGCTCGAAGGATTGAGATGGACTTACAAAATACTCAGAGGAGAAGAGAATTGTAGAAAATGAAGAACTAAAATTAGAAATGGAGTTCATGTAAAATAGAACTAAAATGAACTCAAATATGACTCAATCCTTTGTATGTAAATTGACAGAGTTGACAAGATCTGAAATAACAAAGTAAAAATATTCAAAAACCTAATGATGTCCGAGTTGATTGAAAACCCAACTGAAGGGGATCTTACTTTCACAAATGTCCTCAAATCCCATAGAAAATCATTTAGGATTTAAGTCTTGATAATACAAGAAAATATAAAAAAAATTTAGAAAGTCAAAAAATATACAAGTGTTATCTACCCCTTCTGTCTTAAATAAAATTCATTGACGTTCTACAACTATTTTTTGAGAGTTCAACAACAACAACATCATCATCATCAAGCTTTTGTCCCACTACGTGGGGTCGACTACATGAATCATTTTTCTCCATTGTGTCATATTAAAAGTCAAATTATCGTTTAAATCTAATAAAGAATGATCATTTCTAATATTTTCTAATCAAGTCTTTTTAGGTATACCTCTACATTTCTTAACATAAGTCAAATCTAATATCTCTACTTTCCAAACGGGGTTATCGGAAGGCCGTCGTTTTATGTGACCAAACCATCTACGGCGACTCTCTCTAATCTTATCTTTCACTAGCGCTACTCCAACCATTTCACGTATATGCTCATTTCGTATCCTATCTCTAAGGGTAAAGCTACTCATCCACTTGAGCATCTTCATCTCTGCAACACTTAACTTAATATTATGTTTTTCTTTTAATGGCCAATATTTGGCACCATAAAGCATTGCAAATCTCGCCACCATCTTCTAGAATTTTTCCTTAAGTTTGAGGTGGACTTTTCTATCATACAACAAGCCCGATGCATTCCTCCACTTCAACCATCCAACTTGAATTTTGCTGATAATATCCCCATCTATTTCACCATCAATCTGAACAATATATCCAAGATATCTAAAACGTGTACTCTTATTAATGACTTGACCGCCCAAAGTCACAATCCCCTTACTAGGTCTATTACTACTAAAATTACACTCCATATATTTAGTTTTAGTTCTACTCAAGCGAAAAACCTTTAGACTCTAAGGTTGACCTCCATAATTGAAGTTTACCTTCAACTACCACTCTAATCTTATCAACAAGAAGAATATCATCAGCAAAAAAAAAATCCAAAATATATCCTCTTGCAAATGTCAAAAGAGACCATCCATGACTAAAGCTAAAAGATATGGGCTTAAGACTGATCCTTGATTACAAACCAAAATAGGAAAATACTTGGGCAAATCACCATGTGTTTGTACACAATTATTTTTTGAGAGTGACATTAAAAAATAACCTCAACTCATAAAGAGCAAATTTTTGTCATATGTATCATAATAATTCATTTTCTTAATGCAGTGCTCTTCTTGTGAAACTTGTATACTATATCCATGAATTTATTTGGAGTCCGTTCTATAAACAATTAAACATAATTTCTATGCATCACTGACAGCAATGGAGTTTATGTAATTTGGCTAAACACAAGTTACCTTGTTCCCTTGGGCCTAACTCTTTCTGAGTAATGCTATAATCCCCACATAAACATACACATTAAATCCAAAGAGCACCACTTGTTTCTCCATTCTTATATTGCCTAAAGAAAGACACACAAGCATCCACATCAGTCATATGAGGCACTTCGAATTTTTTGTGTTGGGATGCTTAGCGAGTATAGCATTATTCACCTCTTTTTCCTTTTAGTCCTTCCACAATAAATTTAGATCCCAGTCTTATGAGTACTTCATACTTCTTTGTCTAGTGCATGAATGAAAACAACCTCAATCTATTTTATGTTGCCTTCTCCTCAACAAACGCTAGCCACATTTTTTCTATAGTTTCTCCATACTTCATTCTTCTAACCATTTGCTTCCCATCCATTTCAACATTCTATATTTGTTATTATAAGAATTTCAAAGAAAGAAAAGATCAGGCAGCACGGTCCCTATCCTCTCTATTCCGTACATAATCACTCTATCAACTTAGTTTCATTAAAAATCATAACATAGTCTGGCTTATCCACGTAACTAAACTTCAAATGCTATCTTACTAAAAATTTAAAGCAATAATTACTCAAAGAAACATAGTTTGTGATCTCAGTCAGCACTTACATTACTTCGCATAACCAACCAATTAGTAAGTTTATATCATTTTAAGAATAAGCTACATTCAGCAACCTTCTAAACTCAATAATGATGATGGAAAGTTCTTGGCAATTAGTGCTAAGCCAATTGAAAGTTTTAAAATAAGCAATTGGTTCAGTTAATTAATAAACAAATAGAAATTTTGGCATGCCTCCGTATTAAAGGGCAACACCATAAAGCAGGGGCAGGAAAAAAAGGAAGAGAATCCCAATCTACTAAAAAACAAACCCATTTAATTAGAGGACCCTCCTCTTCATCTGTTGTAACATGAGTCATCAACGCTAGATTCTTGGTCAATCCACAACCTTCTCCTTCGGGTGTATCACATGGACAAAGCATGCCCCACTATTGGAAGGAAATCACTCTTATTAGGTAGCCTTGAAAAAAAAAGGTTTAAAAACAATAGAATGGTAACAGTAAAAACACTAAACTGATGGAAGAGATCTTACCTGACTAGGCTGCAAGGCCCTTGGACCACTAACTTTTCTTGTTTTTTCAAATTGTGGTGAAACACGTGTCATGTAGCCCAAGGTTGCAATGAAGGCGAGCCTTGAAAGAACCTATAGAAAGAAAAACAGCAATCATAAGCACAAAACAAGTGTAGGAGAATTACCATGCAATAAAGAAACCAGTAATACCTGCGATACCCCTTTCCGATTCATTTTAAACCGTTTCAAATCCCAATTTCCAGTTGAAATGGCTCTTTCTAAGCCGTTCGTAATGGTATCACTCATCATGTACTACAAAAAAGACAACAATAATGTTCCTATAATAAGGAAATTTTGAAGCAAATTAACACACAGACAACAGAACGGTAAAATGGCAGATTAAAAGTTTCTATGATCTTCAGTGGTCCTTTCTCTTTTCGATTTTGAATTTATGACAGGAATTTACTTATATGAATTTTATAGATATCTCCTTATAAAAGGAAACCATTAATACAAGCAAAAGCAACAAAGGTAACATCAACCTCAAGAAAGTTTGTGAATGTGGTATTAATAACTGAGAAACAAACTGCTCCATAGGCATTCGGGTGTTTAATCTCCAACCTTTTATAACACTCATTTTATCAAAAAGGTGAGAAGAAAATTTCCCCTAAAATTATACCCTACTTTTCACACATCTCGAAAATCAAAGAAATTATTTATATTAAATAGCATTCAATCACTTTTAACACATCTTTTACACTTCATTTCAATCATTTTTGTTAAGATATTCAATTAAATAGCATTCAAATCATTTTCCCCAGAGTTTTTAATCAAATATACTGTAGCACAACCTATCTACAGTAGCTAAGCCTATTTTCCCGGGCTTTACAAAGTAAGCTAAGGGGCAATGTAAAGCACGGCGATATAACCAAAAGTGGAATTCAAAATAAATTAAAACACACACACACACACACATATATATATATATATATATATATATATATATATATATATATATATATGTGTGTGTGTGCGCGCGCGCGCGCGCGCGCGCGCGCGCGCGTGCGCGCGCTCTTAAGGTTGACCTCCATAATTCAAGTGTACCTTCAACTAAAAGAGGAAAATACTTAATCAAACTACCTTTTGTTTGAACACAAGTAACAACTTCTGCATACATATCCTTAATGACTTGAATATAATCATTATTAAACACTTTCTTTTCTAGAACTCTCCAAAGCACTTCTTTTGGAACTTTATCATATGCTTTCTCTAAATCAATAAAAATCATATGTAGATCCTCCTTATTCTCTATCTTCTTCTCCACCAAACCTCTTAATAAGTGTATAGCATCCATAGTAGACCTACCTGGCATGAATCCAAATTGATTTTGAGAAACATTAGTGTCACGCCGCAATCTATGCTCCATAAATCTCTCTCACAATTTAAAAGTAAAACACATTAACTTAATTCCTCTATAATTCACACAATCTTGTGCATTAACTTTATTCTTAAAAATCAGAATTAACACACTTATTCTCTACTCTTCTAGCATCTTTTTAGTTGTCAAAATAACATTAAACAGTTTAGTCAACCAAGAAATTCATTCATCTCCTAAGCATTTCCACACCTCTATGAAATATCATCAGGTGCAACAGCTTTTCCACACTCAATTTCTTTAAAGCATCTCTAACTTTGGTTTTACTAATACGTCGATAAAAACAAATATCTTTCTTTTCATTTAGGATGCTAAGGTCACTAAATTCAATCGTATTCTCACAATCTTCATTGAAAAGTTTAGCAAAATATCTCATCCACCTTTTTTGAATATCCTCTTTTAATAAAAACACTTTTTGATCTTCATCCTTAATGCACTTCACTTGAATTAAATTCTTACTACTCCTATCTTTTTGTTTGGCTAACTTATACATATATATTTCACCCTCCCTAGTATCTAATCCATTATATAAACCATCAAAAGCTAAAATCTTTAAATTGCATATTATTTTTTTAGGCTTCTTTTAGTTATCCCCTACCTTTTGTAAAAGGTGGTTTTAGAAATGTTGGTTGAGGGAATGGAGTTTTATAATGGAGAAGCCAATATCAAAAAACTTCTCAAAACAGTAGAAAAATGAAGTTTTGTAATAAGCCCTTTTAGAGAAGCACCATATACAAACAACGACAAAAAAAAATTATGTCGTTTCGAAATTAAAAAGGCAAAAAAAAAAAAACGAATCAATTTAGAGTTTTGACATTTTTCTATTTTATTTATAACCACACTAGGATTATTTGGGTATAATTGTTATTGTGTTGGTCTAATGCTTTTAATTTTTTCAAAAAAATTCCACCAAGAAATAAAGGTTCAAACATCTTTCTTGAGGCTATCTGTTATGATAATGCACCTTGACATATATGCAGCCTACTTTTTCTTCCTTTCATGCTGAAATTTTCTTCCTTTCATGCTGAAAAATTGTATGCACATTTAACATCTTGCCCTTGTACTGCATAAGATAAAGATGTGGCTAAACGAAAATGCTGACAACTTCAAGATGCTGCTCGTACTATAATGTTTCAAATGAATGTTCATTGACAGTTCTATGAAGATGATATTCTAACATCCTGCTACATAATCAACATGTATCGGCCACTACTTTAAATGGGGCTATGCCCATTTACTTCTATTTTTCCTCAAAAACCTAATGACCGACTATGATATTCTAGCATCCTGCTATATAATGACCGACTAGAGAATGCTTAAAATAAGTTGCAACACTAAGCAGTAAAAAACAAAAAGAAAAACAACATCAACTGAAGGGATTTAAGGCTTCTATGCCTTTCTCCCTTTGGCCTATGTTAAGAAAGATAGAGGTAGACCTAAAAAAATTTGGTTAGAAAATATTAGAAATTACATTTCTTTATTAGATTTAAATGAGAATTTGACTCTTAAGATGACATAATGGAGAAAAAGTATTCATGTAGCCGACCCCACATAGTGAGATAAAGACTTGATGCAGTTGTTGTTGTTGTATAGAAAAAGTTTAGGAGGCACTAGAGCAACAACTCATTAAGTATTTTGACTTACATGTATAAAATATAATGGGGTAGATCGACTAGCTTTATCATATGCCTTTGCCATTCGACTTGCAACTTGAGAATTCATAGTCTTAAACAAATCCTGGAGAAAGAAGTCACAAGGAAACAATAATCTAAAAACCGTTGAAAATGCTGGACATGAACAATTAAAGTAATTCCATGGAAAACAAGAATATATTACCTCAAAAAGTAAGGCTACAAGCTGTCCAGAGAGTTCCAACCTTTTGTTTCCCACATAGTCCTATCATTTTAAATAATAATAATTATAATCCGAAGCAAAGTCATAGTAAATTGAAGAAACACGAGCACTGAATGTTTCTTTTGGCAAGATTAATAGTATCCAATTTAACATCCAAATAAATTGAAAGCACAACCACAACCAACATAAAATCTAACTATTTATCCTTAAGGAAAAAAAAAACTTATTTTGGCTTATTATTTTTTAACGGATTCAGGTCAGTTGCAATGTTCCTAGAGTAGAGAAAAAAAAAAAACTTAGGGTCAGCTATATGAATCTTTTTTCTTTTATTGTGTCCTATTAAAAATCAAATTCTCATTTAAATCTAATAAAAAAAGCCATTTCTAACATTTTCTAACCAAATTTTTTTAAATCTACCCCTATTTTTCTTAACATAGGACAGCTCTAAGTGGAAAATTTGAAAGCATCAACTAGATAACATCAAACATTTGGAAACTATGATTTAAAATTCAAGTAAATGGGAAATCACATCAATCCAGAATCAATAAAATGAACAATATATAAAAACCAACATCATAAACAGAAGCAGCATAATCTTCCTCGATTATTGTGGGTCTTACTAATCTTCATATGTCATTTACTGCTGAAAGCAGCTCCAAGTGTTAATTATTGCGGAAATTATGGGCGTAATTGAGGTGACAGAGAGCAACCTTGAACAAATTCGGCAGGAAGTATAGCTGCTAGAAATCAGGAACCAAAGATAGAAGAATACAATAAGGCGGACAACAATCTAGGGAATGAGAAAGATGCTACAAAACAGCAATCATTTATTGATTACTAGATGAAGGCTGGCAGCTGCCTGAGCCAAATATAAGCTCAACAAGCATGGCAATCCAGCTGCCATCCCAGTTGGATGCTGAGGGATCAGGACAATACGACTGCCCAATCCAAGCAAGGAAAAACACCTCACATGCTGAATCAATGATTCTAATTTTAGAGTTACCAATTTCTATAAGTAGGTGAAAAATATTGTGTTGTTATTTCTCAAAATTTTGTTTGTTATTTCTCAAAGTCTCGGTACAATATATTCAAGTTCTCTGGTAGCTGTACAGTAAGTTTCCAATTTGTTGAAAAGAGAAACATTTTAAAGAATAACACCAAAGGGAGAAACTTCACAATTAACAAGCTCTTCATTAAGCTGATCACCTTATCATCAAAAGTTTCAACATTAAGTACTGCATCCATCATCCTCTTCAACATCACGGCAGTATATATGCATTTTGGCCTAAAATTCCCATCCTTAACCTGCAAAATATGATAAAATTTTCAAATCGATAAACATAAGAACTACTCCAAAATAATATTTACAGGAAAAAAAAAACAACTATAAAACTTACAGGGACGTGTGCAAGAAACACATTGATAAGAATTTTCTTCACCCGATCATCCTTCAGCGTACAAAAATGGAAAACCATCCAAGAAAATTAAAATGTTTACAAAAGAAAAATTCCCAATAAAGAAAAAAGGAAATTAACATAGTTGACACTGCAGCCTTATACGAGGAAGATTACCAGGTCTTTTTGTCAGTATCAGCATACCTTATTTATTTCAAATCGTAGTGAACTGAGATTTGCCAACTGCAAGTAAGAAGTGAGCCAAACAATTGTAAATGTATGACACCATACATAATGAATATCTACATATTAACGAGTACACAATGAAGTATATACTAAATAACTGCACAGCCAAACTAAATTGAAAACGATCATGATACACCACTTCCAAAATTCCGATTCAAATATTTACTTTGCATTCTCCTTGGACAGTCAAGAAAAGTAGTGGAATGAGGCATGGAAAAGCACTCAGTAAAAGGATGCCAAGAAATGTCAAAGAGCACATAATAATGAAACCAAAAAAAAATGAGAAAGCTCAAAAAAAAAAAATCTGGAGGGCAAAGTCAATCATCCAGCTTTCAATATAAATATTGAAGATTGTGGAAAAATACAACCAACAGAGAATATGACAGAGATAGTACAAATTGATTTTGCAAAAAAGGATGGTGAAACCAAGGCATTCCAAGTTCGATTGATATCAAATAATCAATTTGACATCATGCTAGGAAGATTAATAAGCTATTTTTAATACCCAAAAATTATATATATATATATATATATATATATATATATATATATATATATATATATATATATATATATATATATATATATATTCTCATGATTTTAAGGAATCATGGAAGCTCTGTGGGCATGCATCGGATAGTGTTAGGAGGGTTGATCTTATATATATTTGAAAGAGGGAGAGATAATTTGACATAGGACCACTTGGCACCACCAAATCTCTAGAAAAGAATGAGAAGCACATAACCAAGCCTAACAGTGAACACACTATTGAAGAAATTTTGTCATCCTCAATAGATTGAGAAATTGTGATCGTGCATGACATAAAAAATAATATATTCCCCCGAAGGATAAAAATATTTCTTCGCTATAGACTCAATAACAAAACTCGCAATTTTGTGTTTTTAACAAAGATTTTCACTTATTTGATATTTGGTTGAATATAGTTTATTTTATTCGTGGGTATGGATGTCCCATAGGGGCAATCCTCTATAGTTAATTATATCTCAAGCATTTGGTACTTGAAAATGCTTTTGATTAACATAGTGATTTTTTTTATAATCAATAAAACATTGGCTAATGCTTTCACTTTTAAACTTGAAAATTTCTTGTTCAAATTTGGTCCGTAGAAATTTCAAGGGAGGTGTGATCAACTTGGGATGGAAATGTAGGAGCACTCAATTCTGAAAAACACAGAGGTGTTCAAACTATAATGTATTGGGATTTACACTTTAAAATTATATATTTGTTTGAGTTGATCAATTTGATTCGAAATTTTGGGGCGTATATTCTAACAAGGGTTGAAGGAACTGCGTGAAATGTGAGGGATTATGAGGTGATTGGAGTGAACATTAGCCTCGAATCTAAGTTGAGGACTACTAAGAGATAGTGTCACGAACCTATATCTAATGGAGTGCAAGGGACTTACAAACCTATACCTCGCATGAGGCTAAGTCAACCGGACCTCTGGATTTACAACCTTGCTTGGAAAGAGCCATTAGCTAACCCACCTAAACACTTTTAAAACTATAAGGTCTGGTTTCAATGCATTTGAAGATAAAAAAGGCTATTTTAATTTAGATATGACTTAACTTAGCTTTTGAGCTAAAGATGTATAACCATTGGGTATGCAAATACTGATTCAGTAAATACATATTTTTATTATCTAGTCCTTAATATGAGAGTTTTCTATATGGGACATACTAGCCTATTGATGTAGGCACAGGGGGGGGTTAATTTTTTGTGAGCTTCTAAAATTAGCTCATAAATGCTTAGTCTCTACTCTTTCAGCTCATAAATCTGAAATTAATTGAGAATTTATTTGGTGCATCCCCCCTAACTTTTGGCCCTATGATTTCCTCCCCATGGTCACTTCCCCCTCTCCTTGTGTCTCTTCGATTTTTCCCCTGCTGACTCTCCTTCCCGTGGGCTATTCCATTTCCCTGGATGCTATCCCGATTCCCCTTTGTTCCCCTTCAGATGCTTCCCTGGCTGTTGGTTTCAGTCCCCTTTTGCCCCCTTGGTTTCTCCCCTGGTTGGCTGTCCCGTGGCTGCTTTTCCTGGGTTCTGTGTGGCCTTTTCAACTACTGTTTTTGAATAAATGCTAGTCCCTTTTGGCCTGTTTGGGTGTTGTTTCTTGACAGCCAGCTGGCCTTTCATTTCCCTTATTTAATTGGTTTATTTGGAGATGTTTTATGGGCTGTTTGGCTGCCCTCGTTTCTCCTATAAATATTAGATGTTTTGTATGTTAAAAAAGAAATGTTATAATGTGATTTTTAGAGCCTAAACCTACGGGTTTTTTCGTGGAAAAGCTTGCGAGCTTGTTCCATGTCTTCTCCTTCTTCTAGAAAAGCTTGCGAGCTTCTCCTCCCTTTTGTCTCAACTTCTTGCCTTCTTCTTCAATCCGCAAGTGACCATTCCAATTGTATCTTTCTTCTCAATCAATCCACGAAAGCAAGTTTAGGTGTATGTTTTATGTTTGTGTTTGTGTCTGTGTCAAAGTTTGTAAGAGTCTTTTATCTTATAAAAGTTGTATTTTGTCGTATTTGTTTATTTTTGAGTTTTTTATGTAATTTCTATTTCCTAGGAAGTGTTATCTCCTTGCAAGAAAAAATTAGATTTTTTCTAATTTCTTGCTTGCATCAGCTATGCATGATCATTTTGTTTTGAAAACTTTGCTCATTAGATTGAGTCATGCAAATTTTCTTTTATTTGGAAAATGTTACTCTATGATTAATTTTAGAGAGGGGGGGGGGGGGGGGGTCAAAACATTTTGGGTTTTTAATTTTTTGTGAGCTTCTAAAATCATCTCATAAATGCTTAGTCTCTACTCTTTCAGCTCATAAATCTAAAATTAGTTGAGAATTTATTTGGTGCATCCCCCCTAACTTTTGGCCCTTTGATTTCCTCCCCTTGGTTACTTCCCCCTCTCCCTATGTCTCTTCGATTTTTCTCCTGCTGGCTCTCCTTCCCATGGGCTATTCCATTTCCCTGGATGCTATCCCGGTTCCCCTTTGTGCCCCTTTAGATTCTTCCCTGGCTGCTGGTTTCAGTCCCCTTTCGCCCCCTTGGTTTCTCCCCTGGTTGGCTGTCCTGTGGCTGCTTTTCCTGGGTTCTATGTGGCCTTTTCAACTGCTGTTTTTGAATAAATGCTAGTCCCTTTTGGGTTGTTTGGGTGTTGTTTCTAGACAGCCAGCTGGCCTTTCATTTCCCTTACTTAATTGGTTTATTTGGAGATGTTTTATGGGCTGTTTGGCTGCCCTCTTTTCTCCTATAAATATTAGATGTTTTGTATGTTAAAAAAGAGATGTTATAATGTGATTTTTAGAGCCTAAACCTGCAGGTTTTTTCGTGGAAAAGCTTGCGAGCTTGTTCCATGCCTTCTCCTTCTTCTAGAAAAGCTTGCGAGCTTCTCCTCCCTTTCGTCTCGACTTCTTGCCTTCTTCTTCAATCTGCAAGTGACCATTCTAATTGTATCTTTCTTCTCAATTAATCCACGAAAGCAAGTTTAGGTGTATGTTTTATGTTTGTGTTTGTGTCAAAGTTTGTAAGTCTTTTATCTTATAAAAGTTGTATTTTGTCGTATTTTGTTGCGTTTTGAGTTTTTTATGTAATTTCTATTTCCTAGAAAGTGTTATCTCCTTGCAAGAAAAAATTAGATTTTTCTAATTTCTTGCTTGCATAGCTATGCATGATCATTTTGTTTTGAAAACTTTGCTCATTAGATTGAGCCATGCAAATTTTCTTTTATTTGGAAAATGTTACTCTATGATTAATTTTTTATTGCTTAAATATTATTTAGTATAAAAATTAATTTTTTCCTAAGAGTCTACTGCATAACAAGTTCAAGCCATTCTCATCCAAAATCAATGAAGAAACCTAGAAAAAAGCATGCATTTCTAATATGCACTCAGTAAACAATTCATCACATGTATATATGTATAAAATCAACCAACAGGAAAGCAAAGTTAAGTCTAAATTATTACAATTATAACTAGCAGCTGAATTATCTGTCTTATACGACTCAGTTGCATTTCTTTTTACAGACTTAACATGTGGGTCTTAAAACTTTGGTTTCTAGATGCATCTAGGGCTTCACCTAGAGGGTTCATCTCTCTTGTAATTGTATCGCACATGCTTGCAATACTTCCTAAGTCAATTAAATACATTTGAAAAATAAATGACACAAATACGTACATGTAATTGTATCGCACATGCATTTATAATATGTTCTTAGTAAACAATTCATCACATGTATATATATATATATATATATATATATATATATATATATATATATATATATATATATATATATATATATATATAATCAACCAACAAGAAAGTAAAGTCTAAATTATTACAATTATAACTAGCAGCTGAATTATATTTCTTATACAACTCAGTTAAATTTCTTTTTACATACGTAACATGTGGGTTTTCAAACTTTGGTTTCTAGTTGCTTCTAGGGCTTCACCTACAGGGTTCATCTCTCTTGTAATTGTAACGCACATGCTTGCAATACTTCCTAAGTCAACTAAATACATTTGAAAAATAAGTGACTCAAACCTGTAAAATAGGAGGATTAGGAAGAAGTTTATACGAAAGAAAGAAAAATCATAGAATTATCTAACACAAAGTGATGCATTTAGATTTTTGCTCTATTTTGTTTTATGAACAATATTAGTTATATTTTCTTTTTTTTTAATTTTAATTTTATACTATCCAATGATGGTGGTAAATCCAATGATCATGGTAGGAAGAGGTTTGGATTTTGCTTCCTTGGGTTTGCCGGCTTGGGGTCCATTTGTCCTTTGGATGTTTGTTGGTTTCATGAAGGCATTGGCTGTTTCGGTTTGAGCTTAAGTAGTTAAAACTTTAGTTGTGCCAAGCTCATTAATATCTAGTGGAGAAGTAGCTCATTATGAGCTAATGGCTTGCTATAAAATTATGAATTGGGAACAAGATTTGGTGGGTGGAATTTGCTCTTTCACATTCCTTTTGAAATAAAATTGCTGCAGCCAATTTTCTTCTCTGGAAAGTTCCCTCACGGCTGGCTGCTTTGGGGAGTGACGTGCCTCTTCGGGTGCTGTCTTCTTTACCGCCTTGGCTTCATTTCTGTTGACCGTGAAAAGTCTGCCGCCTGGTTTCCTGTGCTGATTCCACGGCTTGTGCTGTCCTGGCTGGTTCCGTGGCTTTGTTCATTGGATTGTTTTAAAAGTTGGCTCTTGGGATTTCTGCAGGTTTGACTCTTGGCTTTTCATTTCTTCATGGAAACTTGGGAACTTTTGGCTGTTATGTTCCCCCTCTTTGGCCTATATATATGAGGTATTTTGAGAAGAAAGAGTTAGTGAATATTTT
The DNA here is from genome assembly GCA_016618105.1 of Dendrobium huoshanense. NCBI lineage: Eukaryota > Viridiplantae > Streptophyta > Magnoliopsida > Asparagales > Orchidaceae > Dendrobium > Dendrobium huoshanense. Next base: position 29,108,634 of record CM028349.1, on the reverse strand, counting down.
GAGAGCAAAGTGCTAAACCTGCGGGTTCTTCTTGGAAAAGCTTGAGAGCTTTATCCACCTTCTTTCCCTCCCTCTGGAAAGCTTGCGAGCTTCTCCTCTTTCGTCTCGGCTTCTAACCTCTTTCTTCTCTACTCAAGTTCCACTCCACCTGTATATTTCTTCTAGTTCCATTGGTGAAGTTGTTGGCTGTTTTTGTTGGCTGTTTTAGGGAAGATTGTTGGCTGTTTTGGTGAAGTCGTGGGCTGTTTTTGTTGGCTGTTTTGGTAAAGCCGTGGGCTGTTTTGTTGGCTGTTTTAGCAAGGTTGTTGGCTGTTTGGAGAAGTTGAAAGGACACTGGATACTCCTAGCTGTGGTGGACCCTTGGTTTGCATATCTAAACCTTATTTTAAATCATATTCCTACAATCGGTACATGTGAGGAGTCCTCTTGAAGGATGTTCTGAGGATAGTTTTTTTTTAAAAAAAAATATTGTTTCTTTGTTGGTCTTCTCTTGTTTTAGTTGTTGGAAGTTGCCTCTTTTTGTTTTCTAAAGCTAGTTGTTTTCTCTAACCCCTTTTGTTCTCTAAGTTATGTCTTAATTTATGAAAGTATGATTTGACTCTCTTTGTTGTTTTCTCTTGTGCTTTGCTCTAACTTGTTTACATCACAAAGTGTCAAGCCCAGTTTTTATACTATTAGTCATGCCACCTTGGAGGTTTTTAAGAAACTCCTATAAGCAAACAAAGTTAAATAACCATGACTTTTTTACCCCCTTTTGGACATGGTCACCTACAAAAAAAGCATATATATCTTTATCCTAACCTCTTAAAAGCAAGTGCCTACAATTCAGGCAATCTAATATTCATCACACCAAACAAAATAAACATATGCATAGAAAAGGAAAATCATTATCCTAGCATGCCTAGGGGGTTGTGCACCTAAGTGTGCGTTAGTTGTATAGTATGTCACATTAGAATAAGTATTTTATTTTATTGAGGAAAAAAGAATATTTAATTTTAATCCAAGGGGTGATTTCACTTTAAGTTGTTTATAACTTAAAATTTTTATTTGTTTTTTAATTGTTACATATTTATGAGGATGAAGAACCAATAGAGTAGCCCCTGTTTACTTTGAGGTAAGCTTGCTTCTCATAGAATCCTAAAATCCAATAATGTAGGTATTCCACCTTTTGGGGCATAATGATTTATTATTGCATCCAAAAGAAACCAAAGTGATTTTTAGGTGTTTTTTAGAGTTCTCTTTGTGTTAGGAAAAGAAAAAAAAAATCACCTAATAGGTTAAAGTAAACATGACTAAGGGTTTGGCTTAGGACTTTGTAAAATTCACCTAATTGGGTAAGGTGAATTTCAAAAAGAAGAAACTCCTAAGGGACATCTAGAAGTTATATTTTAAATGTCATGAGAGGGAGAACTCACTTTTTTTTAGTAAATGCTCTACTAGACTCTCCAAAAACTATTTGAGAACTTTTATATAGTTTAGGAAAGACACTACGCGGAAAAATTGAAGGATTTCCAATGGCTTTTAGGCTACGGAAAATGAAGGATTTTTAAATTTTTGGCTTCATAAAAAAAAATAGAAAGGGAATGTGCAACTTACGGGTTCCAAATTGGCAAGTATATTGGAACTCTAGTGTTCAAAGGGAAAAAATTATTTGCTTAATTTGGGCTAAGCAAATGAGGGAGACTAAAATTTGGGTCCTATATTTGATAGATCATTTGTTGATTTAGGATTCAACAATGAAATAGAAAAACTTAGGATTTGGCCCTAAGATTCAAAAATTCATGGCATGATATGATTAGAAATCTAGGGAATTCCAAAACATCATATATAATGAAGGGTGATGATGGCTCCTAAGGGGAGCTAAGATTTATACAATGAAACACCTAAAGCCTTAGGGAAGCTCCAAAACATCATGCTTGAAGGAGAGGTATTTAAAAGAGAGCTCATAAATTTTTTTAAAGTGTTTTAACCGCATTTGAATTGGAGAGATTCATTTAAATGCCTTTAAATAAATTTTAAAGATCAATTTTGTGATGATCTAAGGGGAATCTAGGAGTGTGCATGAGATGGTTCATCACTTTAGGAGATTATCAAATGCTTAAACTGCTTGTAATTGCCCTCAACCAATAAATTTGCAAATTGCACTAGCATGCTCAGATGATTTCAATGTATGATGGAATATAATCTATAAACCCTTGAGGCCATAGAATACCCCACACTTGCTTCATAAGCATTTAAAAAATTAAATAAGCATGTTTGTGAATTTGCAAATTTTAGGTAAACAACAATCTTAATAAATGACCTACAACATGCATTCTACTAAGATTAAGTTATGCAATCTAAACCATGCAACGTAAATTGATTAAATGTGCAGTCATTTGTATTTGGAGTTATTCATCACTTATTTAACCTCTAAATTTGGCGAAGTATCAAACATAGTTCAATATATTTTACTTGACATGGAATTTGAAACACAAACATGAAGATTCATGAAAGACCTCACTAATTGCTTATAAGCTTTGTAAATTAATTGAAATTCATTCTTGAACATTTAACAATTCTAGGGAAAATTACAAATGCTAAGCGATGCAACCTACTATATCTTTAAGTTAATTTTGCCATAACTTGTGATTAGCTAGGAAAGTGATGCATGCTACATAATGTAAAATCCTACGCATCATCACTCAAGTTGTGATCGAATGACAACATCTAGCCTAAATTTTGATCGTAGGGGAAGGTTTGGAATGCAATATGAATGCTATTTCATGTATTTGAAGATTGTCGAACGTCGATCCAATAACCCTACCCACATCAGTGTCCTCCTCGGGCTCTCACATGAGAGAAAACAAATAAAAATTGCTGGATTTTCACTATTTTGCGGAGAGGACAGCTAACATAGGATTTTTCTTGAGTTTTGAAAAATAAAAAGCAAGGTTTCTAGGGACCTAATTGCTTGGGAGCATTAACCACATAACCATAAAGTGTTGGAGACCTAGGTTTTCTAAGTTTGAAAGATATATCTCGTCAGAGCAAGTGTCCGAGGCTAGACGACGTGCTCTCACCTTGAAAGGATGAGAAATGAGCTCACCGTCCAAGATGCTCCGGACGTCGCCACCACTGTCACGGGCTCACCAGAGTTGAGGGAATAAGAGGAAGAAGCTCCTAGACTCCTGTTGAATGTAGAAATGGGTAAATATAGCAACCTTAGGCTTCGTTAGTCATATAAGGTCCAAAGCTCGATCTAGCAGTTATCGGGATTGACCAAGGTCACAAACAGGATAGCTCCCTCCCAGTTCAACTCAGCTCGGCCACTCTGCACGCAGATCTCCCCCTACCGAGGCCACTTGACTCCACCTGGGTGAATGAAAACTGCACTTAGCAGTCGAATTCCCTTACTTGGTTCGGCCCTAGTACACGCAAGAGAAGACCCTATTCAATTGGACCAATACAGGCGCACGCAACGCCTTCACTCCCTCTAGTCTGATCGCAAAAAAGGAGGACTGCAGGTCCCGCACTCCTCTTGCTCGTCCCAACCCTAGCCTGCACGAAGGTCCCCCACTTCGTCTCCCTCTCAGTCTGGAAGAGCCGCATGTAGAGATCGCACAACCCTCTCTCCCTCGTCTCTCGGCTCTGTTCGATAGATTGGACACACGCCCGAAAGAGGATGTCTCCTATTCGATTTGGCTCAGGCAAGCACAAGGAAGAAGAAAAGCCCTCTCTCATGCTCCCCTCTCTCGTTCGTTCTTCTCGATGCACACAAGAGACGAACTACCCACGCTCCCTCTCTCGTTTTGTCTCAGATGCACGCAAGAAATGAAACAGAGAAGGTCGAATAATGCCTCCCTCGTGCTCTCCTATATCTACGAGGTAGATACGCGCTTGATTGCCTGCTACGGTACGAAAGGCAATGCACACAATGAGCATAATTCAAGGCAATCATAACCGTTGAATTCAATTTCAGGATTTGGAAAGCTAATTGGGTTCAAATTAAACCAATTGGGCTTGAATTTGAGTCCAAATCTAGCTTGATTTGAATCGATTTGAGATGATTTGGTTTTAATTTAGTTTAATTGGAGTCAATTTTGATTCGATCGAACAAATTTGATGAAATTAAACTTGAATCAAAATCAATATAAGTCGATTTGGGTTCGACAAGGCTCAATCAAGTTGATCGAGCTCAATCGGGTCAAATTGGGCCCGATTCGACTCGATCCGAGTCGGGTCGACACTAAAATTGGGACAACACACACCAACTATAGTGCCCACATTATTTAAAATAGCCCCTTCTCAAAGGATGATTAATAGAGAATCCCCAACAACATATTGAATTTTAATCACAAGATTAGGTGAACTAGAAGTCTAGAACAAATGCCCAAAAAATATGATGAAACTCCCAAATCATTCAGTCAATTCTTTCTCATTCTCCCAATTCAACCTCAATCAAGCATGACTTTGCTACAAGTTCTCCAGAACAATTAATGTAGGACCACTTATGGATACCAACTCTCTCAAAGTATGGACTAATTGAAAACAAGCAACCAAGACTTTATAGCCACCATAACAACAATTGCAATGCCCATAAAATCAAGTGTGACTCTAAATCAAAGTTCAGCCAACAAATATTCCGTTCAATTAGCACTCCCAACTCTCCCAAAAGGATAGAAAGTGCACAACCAAGGCTTTATAGCCAATGCACAGTAACTATAGTGTCCACCATATTCAAACATGATTACAATCCAAAGGAAAATTAGCACAAAACTAGCAATGTACTGGGTTATCGTTAAAAGAAATTGATAAGCCAAGACATTTGGCCTAAAAAAGGGATGAAACTTCCAAAATAATATGAGGTACTATCTTATTCTTTATCTTATCGACTGGTAAATCTTTTTTTTCTTCCACAAACAATCAACTTAATGCGGGAAAATTAGCCACTTCATGCGGGACAACTTGGAAACAACTGTACAACTTGGCAACAACTGTAAAATCCAAATTTGATCAGAGATATGGCACACATTTAGATCAATTTAAAAATATCCTGAAATCCCAACTTTCACAAAATTCTGATAATTTAATGCAATAGTGTTCTATACGTCAAATTAAACAATTCAACATATAGAAGTATATATCAAATTGCGAAAATTTGAAGTTAGGGAATTAAATCCCATTTACATTTTTTCCTAAGTTAAAAAATAAAATTACTGTTTTAGCATTAATTTTACTGTAGCTGAGGTATTGATGGAATAGGCAGCTTGAAGGTAAGGCCTTTGAGAAGGGGTAGTTAAGGCATTTCAAATGTCTTAGGTTTTATATTTCCAATTCATTCCATGTCAACTGAATGCCTTATTCCTTCACTGGGAGCTATCGTGAGTGAAGGATCAAACGTTGGACCGACCAAAGGCAGAGCTTGAGTAGGAGTGAGTGTCCCGGAGCATACTTGTCAATGGCAAATGACGCACCATAGCACAAAATTTTCGGTGGAGCCATAGCGCATAGCACACGACATACAATGTAAAATTATATATATATAATAGAAAATAATAGGTTGATTATAGCAAAATTTAAGCATAAATATATTATAAATGTTTTTGATATTTAATAAATTAATAATTAATTTGATATTAATATATAAATCTTAAAAAAATTAATTATAACTTATAATTTGAAACTTATAACATATTAATAAAATAGCGCACGCCATTTATGTCTTACGCTATTTGGTCATGCATGCCGCAAATAGCGCACACTATTTTAATGTGCCACACCGCACCAATCAAATAGTGTCATATGTGTGTCTTGCCGCGTCGTGCCCCATGGCACGCCATTTTGCACTATTGACATGTATGTGCTGAAGTTTGATTAGGTTTAGGGCGTGGTGCTAACTGGTTGAAGTAGGGAGAAGTAAGGTTTGGGGAAGAGAGGGGGAGAAAGTAGTAAGAAGAAATCTTAGAATTTTTTTAGAAGAGTAAGGGAATAAGGGAAGAAGAAAGAAAAATTTGGGAAGGAAGGGGAGAAAAATAGAAAAGAGGCAAGAATTTTATTGTGTGCCTATGGGAAAATTTTGTATAGTTTGTATATTTAACATTTCTAATTTAATAGTGTTCAGTTATTGATTGGGACATTCGTAGTGCGAGGGAAATTGTACTTATAGTTGTGTATGCAACGTGAAAATTGGAAGGTACATTAGTTGGGACATTAATTAGTTGTAGGAGTCAGATTGGGGATTGTGTGAATTAGCAATTAAAATTTTGGATTGCTTTAGGTGCCCTCTACGCAAGTGAATGCGAGGTGTCTGACTTGATGAGTGCACGTATTGACAAGGTAAGATATACAATTTTATTGATACAGTTGGCGATTCAAATTGTGAATAGCTTGTGTACATGCATTTTAATTAGTTATGTGTGATCTCTATCATGCACAAATTTGTAATTAGCATAAGCTTGATGTGTGATGCATACAAATTCTATTATGTTTTGGATGTCATGCGCAATTATGTTATATTGAGAATTGTGACGCGATTTATTAGTTATGCCTGCTTTTGTACTGATACACATTATTGTCATACTGGTATACATGCATGTACATATTTATATATGCAAGTAAAACATGGTAGGTTGTTGTAAGAAGAAAGGAAAAAGTAATGATTAAATAAGTATGAAAAATTGTTATGTTAAGTGATAAAAGAGTGGGGGTAGTGCTACCTCGATGGAAAATGCGACCCAATAGAGTCAGTGCGATCTCGGTACGATGAAGTGATGTTATTAATATTATATGACATGTAATTGAATGTATCATTCAGGTGAGTATAATTCTTACATTATGCACTACATGTGACATATAGCCTATATATTCCCTATTATAGTTATTATAGACATGGGTTGCTTACATACGTTTCTTACATGCACAAGTTAATTTACCTATTGATGGTCATGTTCATTAATTCTTTCTTGCTTTGATTACTGTAGATTAATGTATTAGAATTGCATGTCTTTATGGGCGTTTTAGCTCACCAGACTATTATTGATTATTCTGATTGTTTTTATAGGAAAAGGGAAAGATAAGATTGAGTCGGAATAGTACCAACTTCAATTTTTATTTTAAGTTTACTTTTATCAGTGTAAGGAAGATTCAAATTGAGATCAATAGTCTGTTAATAGCCATATGTTTTAGTTTTTTGTTAGTTTCTCTGTAGATGAAAATTTTGAAAATTGAAACTTTGGATAACTTTCACTTATGATTAAATGATCTAATGTATTTTATGAATATTTTGCATATTAATATGATTTATGATTTTTTCATTGTTACGCCCTGCATTGACCGTTAGAAGTGAGGTCGACGCGTGTGACACCAACTCTCCTAAAGCCTAGAATTAGATTGACGGAAAGCATGCAACTAAGGTTCTATAACCAGCATGGTAGCAACTATAGCATTCACGAGATTCAAAAGTGACACAACACAGCCCCCAATACATTGGGTTTATACCCAAGTGAGGAGGTTGTCCAAGGAATGGCAACCCAATATACAGGATGACACAAAATAAATGGGCAGTCCTCAGTCAAGGGATGAGAAAGAAAGAGGGTAAGAGAAAGAGGGGTATGCCAAAATAAAATAAAAGGAAATCAACAAAAAAATACATGTAACGAAGTCATGTATACTAAAGTTCACATAAGAAGGACAAGATCAATCACAAAATGAACTGCCAAACTAAGCATGGAGAAAAGCATAACATAATCACCTTTCCCTGAAGGTATTCTAAGGCCTGCTTTTGAGTAATTATCTTCTCAGACCTGCATTCCTGACAAAAGAGCCACAAATACATTTACATGGAAGGTAATCAAAAGTAATCAGTTCATGGTGAAGATTATTTTTCTAAAATCGTAGATATAGCGTTATCAGGACTAGAAAAATCAACTATTTTACCAAAAGAAACAAGTAGAGATGGTATTTATCATACTGTATGAGCACAAGGGTTATGATGGGTGAAAGAAGCTAAATCCATTTCTCAATAGAAAAAGATAATGACCATATCAGGGATTGCACAGAATTAAATTTTAGAGGTTCATCCGAAGATAAATTATTTCTATGCTAATGACTGTTAATATATGGTCCTCATTTCTTCTATATTGGCCATTATAGGCTGATACAATGCCATTTAATTAAGCCTTCAATCATTATACGTGCATGTTACTTACATCTTTTGTATACTTGAATCATGTATTAAAGTTGCATATCTTTTTGAGCCTCATAGTTTACTAAACTTTTATTATGGAAGCTTTTTCAAGAAAAGAGAAAAATAATGTTGAAGGTTAGTAGATAAATATGTTTAATTTTTGTTTTATATTTTGTTATGAACAGTCTTAAGGTACGTGTTGTTGGAAGTATGTAGGATATTTTTTATGAACATTTGGGCTCGTTAGTTGCTTGTTAAATATAAATTATCAATGAAATTTTGAACTGATTCCGCTTTGTTGATAAAGGCTAATGTCTTTAATGAATTTTTACGAAATGTAAAATGAATTGTATGAATTCATCTGTCGTGTCCCTTTGTTGATAAAGGCTTTGTTGAGCAGCATGGAGCATGACACCAATGTTGTGGGCATTCGACATCAACAACTTAAAAATTTATCGTTTGGCATCTTTTTATTTTATTTTAGACCCTACTGAATTTCACAATTTGCTTGCAAATCCTAAATCAATATTGTATTCGAGCAATATCCTAATTGACTTTGAACATACTTTCATCAATTTATAGTTATTTCGCATCGAAATAAAACAATTTCCTACAATTTTGCCCTTGCAATTTTTAGTGTTTGGGTTCTCCTGTTTCTCTTTACTGTGCTTTTCCCCTCTAAGGATTAGACAAAAAAAATGAATTTGTTGTGTAATTCCCTACAGCACCAACCCATTATTGCTTTTTGCTTCACCTCTTCACGTAGATTCCCTCAACGCCTCTTTAAGTTTCTCAATAATCAATTAGAAATTCAAATTTAAAATTCATATCATATTCAAATTTAAAACATTTTTCTTTAAAATCCCTCTATGTAGCACCAATATTCCTATTTACGAGACATGCTGTATTGGACATGCGTCAGATATGGATACGCCTCCGATACGGCACGGATACGTGTCAGAAACGAATTTGCCGTGTACAACTAAAATATTTTTTAAATTTGACAGGACATACATATCGGATACGTGTGTCCTGTTAAAAAAACGAAAAAAAAAATGGAACTGCAATTTGCCCTATTCATTTCGGCTACCCGCTCGATATCTATATTCATTAATGCGGCTTAAACATTTTTGCGAGCTAGTTTTTTGTTTCTGCACAGGCTTTCATCTTCGTCGTTGTAGTCGAAGGAGGATCTCGATGACGCGAGCATAGAAGCGGACAGGATCAACATTTGTCGACAAAGAGGCTCGATGACGCGAGCATTAAAGCCGACAGGATCATCCTTCGTCGACAGAGCGGCTTGACGACGCGAACAGTGAAGGCGACGCGAGCAGTGAAGGTTTGTTTTCTTCATCGTAGGCTCGGTACTGAAACTCGGTACCGCTCGATATCGGAACTCGGTACCAAAACTCGGTGTCTCTCGGTACCGGAACTCAGTACCACTCGGTACTGGTCAGTACCTCTCCGCAACGCTCAGTACAATGCTCAATATCAATACTCAGTACCGCTCGGTACTGAATGGTACCAAGCGGCACCGAGAAGCTAGAAAAAACTTTAAAATTACTCTTACAATAAAAATTTGTTCCGATGGCAGCGCCCCCTTAAACCCCGACATATCTGCGACATATCTAAAATTTCATCTTTTAAATTTGTGTGGTTTAATTTGTGTCGATCCTTCGTAGGATCATGAGCTCTAGTGACGTAGGAATTGGGTCTGATGATGGTCCATCAAAGACCAGTATTGAAGATAATAAACCTCTGTGGAATGTTGCTGGAGATGGATTTGAATCTCTTGAAGATTTGGGAATATTAGAAATTGTTAATATTTCACTTGATGAGCTTGAATTGGAAGTTGTGATATTTATTGAAGATGATATAGAAGTTCAAAGAAAACCCACTGAAGAAACTAATCCTATCATCCAGGTTTTAAAAACCGGACCGGACCGGCCGGTTCAACCGGTTCAACCGTGAACCGGCCAGTTGTCCGATCCGGTCCAGTTCAAAAACCGGCTTCGCAGAGAACCGGCCTGAACCGGACAGAACCGGCGGTTCAACCGGTGAACCGGCGAACCAGTCCGGGTTTGAAAGAACTGGCCGGTTTCAAAAAAAAAATTTAATGATAAATAAAATATAAATAATATATATTTTACTTCATTACATTTTTTAAAATATTTTTTTTATTAAATAATGAGATTTTTTACACCATAATATATGATTGTCATCTCATGAAACAAGTTTTGTTTGAAAAGAGGGAACTATATATAGAGCCAAAAGCTAACTATCTCTTACTCCTTCATGATGTGGGACTAAAAAAGAGTACATGAATGCTATGTGAGCTTGGGCTTTATTGGGCCATTAAATTGAGTTTGTTGGGCCACAAATTTGAGCTGGTGGGCCACAAATTTGGACTAGTTGGGTGCAAAATTTTTTAAATTTTGTATTATAAATTAGTTATGATGTATATTTATAAATTAATAATATAAATTTATATATTATATTTAATATTATTCTTATTACACATTTTTAAATTTAATATTATAAATTTATATATTATATTAAAATTTTTAATTTGTTATAATGTATATTATAAGAATCTCATTTATTATAATTATAATGAAATATAAAAATTAATTATAGTTAAATTATTAGATATTCATAAATATAATATAATTAACTAAATATTTTATAAATTACAATTATATTATAATATATTCATCATTTCAATTTAATTTAATTATATTGAGAGATAACTTATTAAAATTATATAATTTAAATTCTTAGAATTATATTATTTTATGTTAAATTTACATAATTATTCTATTAATGTTATAAAGTTTTAATAATATTAGTATTTATTACATCATCCGGTTCGACCCCGGTTCGACTGGTCGAACCGGTCGAACCTTGAACCTCTCCTTCTTCCGGTTCTTTGTCCGGTCCGGTTTTCACAACCTTGCCTATCATTCCTTCTATTGAATAGTTGAAACAATGAAACTTCATGTGCTAAATAATTTATGTTTTTGTTTTTTGTTGTTGTACTAGACATTTAAATATTTAATGCTTACTTTTATTTTGATATTATAAGATAAAAATGCTACAAATTATGTTGCTTTCAATTTTTTTTGTCATTTCAAATATTACACTTTGATTACTTTCTTAATTTTTATGTATTATTTATATATTATAATGTCGTATCCGCGTCGTACCCGTATCCTGTATTTTTAAGAATTGACGTGTCCCGTATCATATCGTATCCATGTTGCCGTATCCGTATCGGTGCAACATAGAAATCCCTCCACTATAATAGCTACCTAACAAATATCCAATTCAAAATTAGAACTTACACTTAGCTGTAACCATCAAAAAATAAAAAATTCTGGATTTATAAAGTTGTAATCCCACCCACACCCACCAAAACAAAATCCCAATTAAATAGTCTTTTTAAGATGTCATTTGTTGCACACGATCACCATGGCCTATAATTGTTTTATTAAAACTTTAAGCAAAAGATAAACAAATAAAACAAAAGGAAAAGAAATCCTTTATCGTTCTTCAAGATCATTGACATTTCATCTCCCCTTCTGGCTATTGGTTTGTGAAGCCCCCGTTGGCTTGTTGGTGTATTTTATATTTTGTTTCATTCTTCATATTGAAATATTTTGATGGAATAAGGCAATTCCATATAGGGAATATGCTAACCAAGGAAAGAATTATATTGCAAAGCAACAGAATCATTGTTATTTCTAACAAAGATAAGAAGCACAAAGAAGTCATTCAATTTATCTTTTCAAAAGTTAGAAGGATGAATAGCTTTGCTAACCCTTCAAATTAGATATCTAAGAGGTATGATTGATCAAAAACTCCAAAGGAGTCTAACTACTGAAATTTTTGTCACTAATAATAGCAGCTGTAAATGAATTTTTGCTCGGCAAAAGAGGTTTCTAAATCCATTTCTTAGGAAGGAGATATTTAATGTGCCTAGACCTTCAATACCAAGAACACCACTGCGTACTTTCCATAAGTTTACCTAGCAAAATGCATTAGGACTAAACCTCAACTTCTTCTCGTTGGTAAAAATATATCATTACAACACCTCCACCTAGTCCTTATACTACACATGATATTAGGGAAGAAATCGAGCCTGAATTGGACTCGACCCAAACCGATTTGAGTCGATTAGGGTCTGATTGGATCCAATCGAGCCAATTTCGTGAAATTAGGCTCGAATCGGCGTCGATTTATGTCTAATTTGGTTCAACGAAGCTCAATCAATTTGAGTTTAATTTAATTTAATTTAATCAAATTCGGGTCCGATTTGGGTTAAATGACGCTTGATGATGGTTGATTGAGTTGGTCGAGCACGATCGAGCCTAGTCGGGATGAATCGGCCTAGATATGAAAATAAACGTCAACATGATATTAATGTGTCATACATTAAAATTGTGAGAGAGAGTAATTAACCATAGACTATGATGTGATACTAATGTTTCTCAAGACTAGTTTGGATTCATGCTAGGTGGGTCTACTATGAAAGTTGTACATTTGTTGAGAGATTTGATAGAGAAGTACAAATAGAGCAAGGAGGATCTATATATGATATTTATTGATTTAAAAAAAGCATATGACAAAACTCGAAGAGAGCAGCAATAGAGTGTTTTAAAAAAGAAAGGAGTTAATAATATTTATATTCAAGTCATTAATGATATGTATACAGGAGTTGTTACTAGTGTTCAAACACAAGATGGTTTGACTAGGTATTTTCCTATTTCAGTTGGAACACATCAAGGAATTTATTAGCTTATGAAAATTTTCAATATTATTTTGAAGACAAAATATCAAATGAGTGGAGAAGCAGTGTGTTGATTCCTATTTTTTTAAATAAAGGTTATGCACAAGAGTGTGAATTATAGTGGAATTAAGTTAATGTGTAATACTTTAAAACTTTGGGAGAGAGTTATTGAGCATAGTTTACAACATGTTACTAATGTTTCCCCAAAAAAAAAAACATGTTACTAATGTTTCTCAAAATCAATTTGGATTCATATCAGGTAGACCTACTATGGAAGCTATATATATAATACCCAAAATATTCAAAATAATGTAAGTACAAACTTCCCCTAAACGTAAATTTATTTTCATTAAATTCAATTTTTAATTCCGAGCATTTTGACATATAGAAATATATATAAATTATTAATCTAATTGCATATTTGTAAAGCTATTAAACTAATAACTCTTTACTAGTTAAGTTAAAATTAAGTTTTATGTATTAGTTAGATTAATAGTAAATTCAGTTCAGATTTCTATTTCTAGATATTCCACTTAGGCTTAAATGCGTTGGCAGATGATTCCCTTATTCCATCCAACGGCTAATAAGTAGTGCAGTAGCTTAGTGGAATTAGTGCATATATTATAATGTAATAGTGGATTCATACGGCTAGGATTTTTCTGAAAAGCATTAGTGGAGTTAGTGGATATGTCAGGATGTAAATCATATCATGGTAAGCCTCTTAAACATTTATTCCCTTACCCACCCGTTTTCTGAAGCCTGAAGCCGTGGGTGAGCGGGAAGCTGGAGGCAGGGCTGCGGTGTGTGAGTGCTGCAGCTTTCTGTTGGTGATTTATCAGGTAAGGAAATTTAGGAAGTTGAGGACTGCAAAAATCTAAGGAAATTGTATAATCTTAAACTTTTTTTTTTTTTTTTTGGAATAGAATTTATTGAATTCTGCGTGTGCAGAGATTGTAATAGGGGAAACCAGTAAGAATGTTTGCTAAAATCTGAAAGGCTGAAATGTGTATAGAAATTGGTGTTTGAGGTAATGAAATAGGTGTGTATGCAGAAATCTGTGTGGCTGAATTTGAATGCAGAAATCTGTATTTGCTTAAATATGTATTGTTGAAATATGATTGCTGATTTCAATAGGGAAAGAGAGGAAAGAGAGGTAAGCGAGGAAAGGAGTGGGGTTGGATTGAATGAAGAAGAGTGTAGTTGAGATGGTATACAAAAGAAAAAGGAATCGGGTATTTTAGGTGAACCAGTTTACCCAACTATTCTAGAAAATGAGGTGAGATACCCAATGGAAATAGTTAAAATTTTACATATTTGCAAATTCATATTTGTTATGTTTATGATAGCATTTATTTCAGTTTATCCAAGTTTATTCATATATAAATTGTTGGTTCATTCCATAGTGATTACAATAGCACATTGTATGATTGTGAAAAGTTAAGGATATTTGAAAGGTGAATTAAGTCATGTATGAGAAATAAGCCCGCACAAGTAAAAGTGAAAAACCTGACGAGGTAAGTTTACACTCTTGAACTTCTAAAAGTTGAAAATTCTGACACAACCTTGAATAAAAAAGCAGTTTCAATTCTAAAAGTTGAAAATTCATACTCAACCTTGAATTAGAAAGCTTGAAGGGTGCAAACGCTACAATCATTATATGATTTGTATAAAAGTTTGAACTATAAACATAGTAAATAAAATAGAAAGTGATGTTATGTATTTCTTATGTCTATTATGGAATTTACATGTAATTTAAACTAATTGTTAATATGTTTATTCTTATTTCTTATATATTGTTTGTGTATTTCATTTAACTTTAACTCATTAACAATGATTGTACTGCAAAAAAGAGGAACAATCCAATAGGGCATTAGATAAAAAAGAGTAACTGAACTTTTTGTTGTACATACACTTTTTGGGTGTATAAAGAGATCTCAGTAGGAGCTATGCAGAGACTTTTGGGTATAAAAACAAATTTTAAAAAATTTAGTAAAGCTATGTATTTTATTTGATGTGTGCATTTTAATTGAGATATTTTACATATGCTTCTTGTTATGAAGTATAAAGCTTGATATGCTAAGATATTCTGAATAGGCTATTTCTTACTCCATGTTTCTGATATAATTAGTTCAGAATAAATGTGAGTGAGAAAGAGCTCTATTCATATTCTCCTTCTCTATTACACTATAGATTGACTATAGAGGTCAAAATTAGAGTGGGACTATATTTATTGAGAGGTTTGATGGAGAAGTATAGGGAGAATAAGGAAGATCTACATATGATATTTATTGATTTAGATAAAGCTTATGAAAAACTTTCAAGAAAAGTGTTATGGAGAGTTTTAGAAAAGAAATGGGTTAATAATACTTATACTCCAGTCATTAAAGATATGTATGCAGGAGTTGTTACTTGTGTTCAAACACAAAGAGGTTGGATCAAGTATTTTCCTATTTCAGTTGGATTACATCAAGGATCAGCCTTAAGCCCATATCTTTTTGCTTTAGTCATGGATGTTCTTACTAAAAATTTATAGGATGATGTAGCCTGATATATGATTTTTATTTATGATATTCTTCTAGTTGATAAGACTATTGAGGGAGTTGAAGGTAAAGTTGAATTATGGAGGTCAACTTTAGAGTCTAAAGGTTTTTGTTTGAGTGGATCTAAAATCAAATACGTAGAGTGTAATTGCAGTAATAGATCTAATGGAGGGATTGTGACTTTGTGTGATCAAGTCATTAATATGAATACATGTTTTAGATATCTTGGGTCTATTGTTCAGAGTGATGGTGAAATAGATGGGGATATTATTAGTAGAATTCAAGTTGGATGGTTGAAATAAGGGAATGCATCGGGCATGTTGTGTGATGGAAAAATTCCCCTCAAACTTAAGGGAAAATTTCTATAAAATGGTAGTGAGCCCTGCAATGCTTTATGCTGCAGAATGTTGGCCATTAAAAGAGAAGCATAATATTAAGTTAAGTGTTGCACATATGAGGATGCTCAGGTGGATGAGTGTCTTTACTCTTAGAGACATGATACAAAATGAGCATATACATGAAAAGGTTGGAGTAACTCCAATGGAAAATGAGATTAGAGAGTCTCCTTAGATGATTTGGTCACATAAAATCTCAACCTTCTTATGACACGATTAGAAAAGTGGATGTATTAGATTTAGCTTATGTTAAGAGAAGTAGAGGTAGACCTAAAAAGACTTGGTTAGAAAATATTACAAATGACATTTTTTTAGATTTAAATGAGAATTTGACTATTAGCGGGACAAAATGAAGAAAAAAGGATTCAAGTAGCCGACCTCACATAATGGGATAAAGGCTTGGTGTTGTTGTTGGATTACATCAAGTATTAGCTTTAAGCCCATATCTTTTTCCTTTAGTCACGGATTTTCTTACTAGACATTAGCAAGAGGATATGCCTTGATGTATGCTTTTTTTATGATATTCTTGTTAGTGATAATACTAGAGAGGGAGATGAATAGTTTGAATTATGGAGGTCAACGTTAGAGCCAAGAGGTTTTTGTTTGTGTGGATTTAAAATAAAATATACATAGTTTAATTATAGTAATAATAGATCTAGTGGTGGGATTATGATATTGAGTGATCAAGTCATTAAAAAGAGTGCACATTTTAGATATCCCGGGTCTATTGTTCAAAGTTATGGTGAAATAGATGAGGATACTATTAATAGAATTCAAGTTGGATGGCTGAAGTAGAGAAATATATTGTGCTTGTTATGTGATAGAAAGGTACCCCTCAAACTTAAGAAAAAATTTTATAAGATGGCAGTGAGAATTGCAATGCTTTATGGCCCAAAATGTTGGCCATTAAAAGAGGAGCATAAAATTAATTCAAATGTTGCAGAGATGAGGATGCTCATGTGGATGAGTGGTTTTACACTTAGAGATAGAATATGAAATGAATATACATATGAAAAGGTTGGAGTAGCTCCAATGAAAGATAAGATTAATCAGAGTCGTCTTAGATGGTTTGGTCACTTAAAAAGTAGGCCTTCCAATGATTTTATCAGGAGAGTAGATATATTAGATCCAACCTATATTAGGAGAGGTAGAGGTGGATCTAAAAAGGCTTGGTTATAAAGTATTAAAAATTTATTTTTATTATATTTAAATGAGAATTGATTCTTAATAGGATACAATCGAAAAAAATGATTCATGTAATCGACCCCACAGTGGGATAAAGAATTATTGTTGTTGTAATAATAGTAAGATCAAGATGCCTGTAAACTGATGAGAAAACGAAACACTAATGATGCCAGAGGATATACTTTAAAAAAATATGAAGCGATAACTATCATATATACAATATTTCACACAATCAACAAAAGAACTGTTAAAAAAACTCAAAATGAGAAAAGTCTATAATAATTGCAAGTCAAAGCAAACCTGCATTGATGGAAAAAGAAGAAAGCCATACTTTGGATCTCTGCCAAGCATTTGCATAACTTCTTGATCATTCTCCATTCCCATTGCTTTCATGATAATCATAATCGAAATCTTTGGAAAGCAAGAACAAATAACATAAACGATAACTAAATTCCTTAAAATGAGCTCCAGTAAAAATGAGGTTAGCTGAATACCGGCTTGGAGAACTGATTAAGTTGCAGATATATTTTATCCTTATCAATGAAAAAAACAGTCTTGGTTTTTGTCTCGTGAGTACTGCTTGTAACAGATGCATTGACCCTGATATTGGTAAAAGAGAGTGTTGTCATCACACTTATATTCAAGGCAAATTATTCAAGATCAATGACTCACTGTCAGTAGAAAATATAAATTATGCATCAATTTTAATTTCAAGAAACGTAAAAAGGGAGAAACTCCACCAATAAAAACAGATGCAAGAATGAATAATGATTGCTTAAAGACATTGATGGAATTCAAGTACAAGGAGATCAGAAACAGGCGAGTTGCTTATATTTTAAATCATAAATAATCATGAATCAACCAAAAAAAAAAAGAAATCTAATGCATAGTGAGATATTCTATTTAGATTGTCTAAATAACAGTTCGCACAAACTAGAATATATATTATCGCTCAATAATCTTACCATAATAGACGTACCACAAGGATCACTAATAAGTCAGACAGAGAGAAACTTGTTTGCAAAAATGGCAATGACAAGTTGTCTTTGAAGAAGTCCAACGATGGCATGGTTGTTATATTCCATAAATATGATTCAAATAAACAGATATTTGAACATCAGCAAAAAAGAAGATAAAACTCGAAGCACCCTCAAGCAGAATAAAAGGTAGCTTATAAAAGAATATATATATATATATATATATATATATATATATATATATATATATATATATATATATATATATATATATATATATATATATATATATAGACTCCTAGACAAGGGGAGGTGCTGTTAGCCAGGTCAAAAATCAATTAGCCATTGTTGTTATAAATTATTGTCTCAGCGACAGTAACATTAGTAATAAAGGAAAAAATATAAAGAAGCTCCAATATAGAAAATTTGATTTCGGAAGTGAATTGATGTTCAGGGCATTGATGCTAATGTTGAAGATAATTCGAGTTAGTGAATTAGATTCAAATTGGAACATATAGATCAGTGCCAATATCCTTAGGGCCGTAGGCTTGATTGAAGTGCTATCATGGATCTTGAGGTGATCTGATGATGCATATTTGAAAGGACAATTGGCTTGTTTTACAATTAGTACACAGGATTATTGAAGCACCAATCTTGGCTCTCTTGATATGACGGTCTGGATTAATCCAGAACTATTATTTTTTAGGATTTATCAGTTAGGATATGGCTGAGGACAAGGAGGGGGTTTGGAGCATTTCGAATGTTATACTTAAATAAATTGTCATCATAATTAGATTGTGTTAAGTTTGAATCTCTAACGAGAAAAATCTCATATCCCATGGGCTTCATTCATCCATCCATCCATTGAATCTCTAACGAGAATAATCTCATTTTTTAGGATTTATCAGTTTGGAGATGGAGGAGAAGTTACACTTGGATCTGGCTGAAGTTTCCCTGAACTCAGTGGTAGGATTCACTATGAATCATACCATGAAGGTGAAGGGGGAGATAGAGGGCAAGGAGGTGATGGTGCTAATTGATAGTGGGACTACCCACAATTTCATTTCCACTCAGGTCGTCGACCAATTGGGAGTGAATTTGGTGGGCACTAATTGTTATGGAGTGATGATGGGTACAAGGAAGGTGGAGAAAGGCAAGGGGATCTGTAGAGTGATGTTGACCATCAAGGGGATTCAGGTAAGGGAGGACTTCCTTGCACTAGAATTAAGAAGTATTGATATCATCATGGGAATGAAGTGATTGCAAACCTTAGGGGAAACCAAGGACAATTGGAGAGCACTCATGATGGAATTAATGGTGGATGGGAAAAATGTGGTTATAAGGGGAAATGCAAGGCTATCCAAAGCCATGATATCACTTAAGACCATGGTTAGGGGCCTACAAGATGTGGGTGAAGATTTTCTGGTGGGACTACACAAGCTACATGTGATCAGGAAGGAGGAGGGGGGGGGGGGGGGGGGGGGGGGGGATTTCTCTTTCAGGGCAACTCTTAATTCAGCAAATTGGTAAAAAAATTTAGCCACCTCCACCGAAACACGAGCATATCTCCACCTTGAGGACAATGTGGATCTTATGAAGGGGAGTATTGTTAGACCGGTCAAATGGACCAGTCCAGCCGGTCCACGTGGGACCATCCCAGGCGCGACGAGGCGGAAGCCTCTGCCTCCTGATTCAGCCGCACGCCCTGCTTGGATCAAACAAAGCAATTTAGGAAGAATTTTTTAGGGATTTGGGAGGGAAATTTGAATGTAGGGATTGTTTAGGGATTTCCTTTTGATTTGTATGCATTAAATACTTTGTTTTCCTAGGGTTATGGCATCTTGAATTTGGATGAAATTTGAGATAGCGTAGATTTAGGTTTTCTTCGGGCTCTAATGGCGTCTAGAGATTTGGGAGAGATCGATCCTCCTCTCGAACAGAGGATCAATTGTATCTTGCTATTTTCCGTTCTCTTTCATCAAATAATACAAATTATCTACTATTTTTGAGATTTTGCGCGAATTTTCGCGGAGAACTCTCGTTGTTCTCGAAGATTGATAGGAAATACTCGAGATCTATAAGTGTGTCCTATCACATCTATCAACCGGATATCTTAAGATATAATTCACAAAAGAGAACAAAAAAAGAAGGCTTCTAGAATGAATTACAGAAAGTTATTATAGGTAACCAAGTAAACTATCTTTGATCTCAACCAGCTAACAGCAAGCACAGATTCCTCAAAACTAAGGGGCCGGTGAACACAGGCAACAGTTGAATATCATCCTGTTCTTCGTCACCATTCAAGAGGATATTACGAAATGCTAGTGCAACCAATAATGCTTATTAAACAGAAAAATCAAACATGCACTTTCGAATGGTCTATGGTAACCATAAAAACACAAAAATGTACAATAACAAAAAAAGGCTAATATTATATAAATATATAGTATAAATAGCAAACCTGCCCTTGCTATCAGTGTCAATTATTATTCGATTCTTGGAAAGTTGCTCTTGTATCAAAATCACCTAAAATTTCAATTAATCAAACGGGTGTTTAGATTGAAAACAAATGTCAAAACATGAAACATATATGGTGAAGTTGAACAATAAGAATACATTAAAAAACATTGAAAAGTTTTATGACTTGTATCTACCTTTGTATTTAGTAAATTGGAAAGTTACTACTGTGTTGAGAAAAACTTAATTTTCATTAGAGTAAGGAATTAAAGAAATCATGAAAATGCAAACATAAACCAAAGTAACACTTTATATTCCAACATAGATTTACAATAATACAATATTTCATTCTGAACCTTGAATGGCTGAAAGGAAAATTATTTTTTTTGTTTAGAAACTAATCATAGAAAAATAAATATTTGAAAAGCAAGTTCAGAGACAAATTACGTGTTGCTTTTCCTCGTAGAAAGTAAAAATGACAAAAAAATGTAAAAATATAAAGCATTAAAAGTAAATAAGAGCCATAGAGAAAAGTAAATACAAGAATTTCATAAATATTATGGGACGCATGTTCTGCATTCTAATTTTAATTTGTAATGCAGATAATATGATAATGCATGAATTACAAGATATCTAAGAAAAAGTCATTGTTCAGTACAAAAAATAAAAATAAAAACTCCTAAAATTAATATGGTGGAAAAATAAATAGATTAGGAAGGCAAACTTCAGTACTAGAATTATCCTGAAAAAAAGGGAAAATAATATATTTATGCATTTCACTTCAAAAGATCCAGACGTATGACGATATAACACGCTAAGAAAAATGAAAGAACATTGATTTCTCTGGATTCAGTATACGGATGGTACTGATCACGACAATCAAATAAAGAAGACCCTACAAACATATGGACTATAAAAGGTGGCACTAAAGACCCTAATAGCATTCTTCTTCAACCAATTAGAATCCCTTGACTTATCATAAAATGATGAATAAACTGCTAGTCAAATTACCAATTTTGATTACCTTCTCATTTCCTTTAATAATGAAGTAACCACCCGGATCAAGAGGACATTCACCTTGAAAATTAATCATCCAATGAGTAGAACAGAGGAAAATAACTAAATATGGTAACAAAAGAATAAATTATTGAGAAAATCAAACCAAGTTTGGCCAGTTCAGCTTCATCCTTTCCACTTAACACACAACTGCTGCTACGGAGCATAATCGGTATTCGTCCAATAACAAGGCCTTTCTGAACATAATAGATTCAAGACAATGGTATCAGGAACAATATTTCAGAAGGATCTGAACAAAAAAAAAAAAAAACTATTCATTACCTTATATTCCTTATTCGTTTGATTTGGTATGGTGTATTCGATATCAACCTCTATAGGAGAAGCATATCTGAACATAAGGATAAATTAATGTAGTAAATCATTACTGCTAAAGAAGACCATGTAGAATTTTAAACCGAAAAGGTTAATACACCACCGCTATGGGCAATAACAACAACAAAAACTGAAGTCCTATATTTCATAAGAGAAAATTTGACAAATAAACCATGAGAAAATGAATCAAACTCAACCAGGTATCAAAGAAGGAAGGCAACACAAACAAAGAACTGAAAGGAAAATAAACACAGCATAGATGTCACGCGTGAAACAATAATAATCATGCCATAACAAGTTGTATGCGAGGAAGGCTGGATATTAAATTTTGATCTTCAATAAGGACATTGGACCATGTGGATCTACACTACCATCTGGTAGATGAAACCACCACACCATAAGAGAGTCCGAAAAGTGTGATGGACAATCTCCATCATGGAGTTGGGTGTTCTTAAAAACTCACTGAAACTGAGTCCCAACTTGAATTTTTCTTAATGACATGTCCAATTCATTGTATGTCTTGTTGGGTTGTGGGATGTTTAACTAAGTGGCAGTTTGCTCATAGCCTTGCTATCCATTAACTAACTAATTAATATAGAGAAAAGAGCCAAATGATCCCTTAAATTTTTATGAATAACCAAAATTGTCCCGAACTATATTAAAGGATCATTTTGGTCCCTCAAGTTCTTAAAAAGGAACCAAAATAGTCCAATGATGGGACTATTTGGACTATTTTGATTTCTCTTTAAAAAGTAAAATGGTCATTTAATATAAGTGTCTTTGGGGACAATTTTGATCTTTCACAAAAATTCAAGGGACTATTTCAATACTTTTCTCAATTATTATAATGTTGTTGTCTTTTGATACCTTCATAGGAGTAATTTGGTAATTAATAGGATCTAGAGATTAAGTAAAGAGGGCAGCCTATTTATACCCACTTTTTTTAAAGAGAAAAAGTGAGTTTTAGTGAATTTCTTCTTTTTTTTAAAAAAATTTTTGTGAATTGTAGGGCAGGATTACATATTTTTGGAGATTTATAGAGTATAAATGTTTGCAGTGGAGTACGGGATCACCATTAACACATAGTGTCTCCCACATCCTTTACCGGTGCTGCCAAGGAATTATGCTGGGATTTAGTCTAGATAGTTATCGGCAAGTTGATACTAGATTAGTTGTGTTCTCCTCCTATTGTTGTGTATTTGATTGCTTCTCGTTTGATTTCATTCTCTTTAGCTCCAAAGCTAAAGGGAATTTCCCTTATTCTTTAGCTTCAAGGTTGTAGAAAACTCCATTTTCCCTCAACCTCAAAGTTGTTGGAAATTCTTCAACTCCTTAGCCACAAAGTTAAAGGTTTCAGTTCATTCTCCTCAACTCCAAAGTTAAAAAGAACTCTCCAACCCTTACCTTCAAAGCTTTGGGTCTCATCTTCATTTACTTAATCCTCAACCAAGTAGATGATGTTTTATCTCTAGGCCTCTAAGCCTCAGCTCCTCCTACCCAATTCCAATAGGACATTGAACAAAGTTTCATAATTACCTTATCCCACACAAATCATTTACCTATAACTATCCAATATCCTTATGAAAAATCAATCACATGAGAGGGTTTTCGTGGTTGAATCCACTTTGAATTTGATAAATGTATTGCTTGTGAAACATGTGTTCATGTATGTCCAAGTGTTAGCAGATCCCTAAATTAAGTTATCTTCTATTAGAATTCTTTATTTCATTATATTTTGTATCAAATTGTCGTGGTGTCAATAACATTGTTCATGTAGACAATGTGGTTGGTACAAATAGTTCATTCCCAATGGGATTAGCAAAATGTCAAATGAAATTGCATTGATTCTCATTAGAAGTTAGGGAAATCATACCAACCTCAAAAGGAATGTTACAGCTAGCATTAGAACCACAGCTACATACAATAACCCATTATGAATGCTCCTGGAATGCTAAATTACATGACATATGCCATTCAACCACCAAAAAAAAAAAGCCCCAGCGAGCATTAGAAGCACAATTGTACAAAGGAGCCAAAAATGGAAGCTCCATAAAATACAACAGTACACAGCAACGTAATATGGATCGTCCAAGAATGGTTTGAATTTGATTTCCCCTGTTGTATAAATCTACTTCATTATTTCATTGTACGCATCTTAAATAATCTCAATATAAATTTGGCATGTATTATTTTCTCATCATTGCATACCAAATCAATTATCATAGCTCTCAACCAATCAATTGTTTGTCATCTCGTGATTACACAAAATCATATAAAGAACCTTTTATTTACTTCATATAAATTTAGAATCATTGCCTAAGCATAAAAATCACTTTCATAATGAATTTTACCAACGATTAAAAAGGCGGAAGAGGCGTACGCACTGAGACGCGACTCAAGGCGAGGCGAAGCATTTGCGCGTTGAGGCTTACGCCTCGTTGGATTCGGCGGAGCGTGCGCTTATTTCGCACAGGGCGTAGGCTTCGGTTCGTAACGCCTCGAAGCGAAACGAGGCACCGCTTCGATTTGTCAGTATATAGACCGAGCGGTGAGAGTCGTATAAGAGTCGAGTATTAGGATAATATACCTTCTTCTGCTTCGGGTGAGAACTGAAAGGCGAACTCCGTCGACTTCGACGACCACAGTTCGGTCGAGTTCGAACATAACTGGAGGCGATCGTAGGTAACGAATTATTTCTTCTCTTTCTTCCCGTAATCTTCCGGTCATTTGCTTCATGTCTCGCTTCTTCTTCTCCAGCTTCCTGTAATCGACGGTTCTTTTTTCACGGCTAGTTAACGATCTTTCTTCCCGTTATTTGCTTCATGTCTCGCTTCATCAGATTGTACATGCTCGGTACCGAGGAGTACATGCTCGGTACACGCTCGGTACTGAGCGGTACATGCTCGGTACTGAGGAGTACATGCTCGGTACACGCTCGGTACTGAGCGGTACATGCTCAGTACTGAGCAGTACATGCTCGGTACACACTCGGTACTGAGCAGTACATGCTCGGTACACGCTCGGTACTGAGCGGTACATGAGTACACGCTCGGTACATGCTCGGTACCGAGTAGTACATGCTTGGTACACGCTCGGTACTGAGCAGTACATGCTCGGTACACGCTTGGTACTGAGCGGTACATGAGTACATGCTCGGTACCGAGTAGTACATGCTCGGTACACGCTCGGTACTGAGCGGTACATGTTCGGTACACGCTCGGTATTTAGCAGAATTTCAAAATTACTCTTATAATATAATTTTGTTCGAACCCCGCCAGACTGGTACATGAGTACATGCTCAGGTCGAACCCCGCCAGGGGGCAGCACTCCCTTGGACCCCCGGCAGACTGGTATATTTTTGTATTCATGTTGTTTTATTATTGGTATTTGGTAGTACAAATAATTGTTAAAATTTATCCTATTGTTAGCATGACTAGTGGCACAAGAAGGAAAGATCCTGCATGAAAATATGGAACTCAAGTTGAAGTGTCAGGCGAAGGTGCAAAGAAGGGATATGTTTACATGAAATGTAATTTCTGTGAGAAGCGCATAACTGGTGGCGTCAAGAGATTGAAGGATCATCTAGCTTGCACTCATGTTAATGTGGGACCATGTGCAAAAGTTCCTGATGAGGTAAAGAAGGAATGTATAAATTATTTAAAGAAGTTTGCCACCACAAAGGAGGTCACACAAAGAAATATGAAAGAGATGATAGGAAACTCTTCTTACTATGGATCACAACATGAAGGTTCCAGTACTGGAAGTCATCTAGTTTCTTCTGATCGAGGCAGTCGGGGGCCCATGGATAGATTTATGCTAAATATGGATAACGACGAAAACATAAATACTCAGGATATTCAGCCTCCTACAGCTACAAAAGAACTCAGGAATAGAGTTTGTTTGGATATCGCCAGATTCATCTATGAAAATGGGATTCTATTTAATGTTGTTAGGAGTCCGTCGTGGATCAATATGTTACGATCTGTTGGAAGCTATAGAAGAGGATTACAACTTCCAAGCATGTATGAGCTGAGAACTTGGATGCTGAATGAGGAGGTCAAGACAACTTCAAAAATGGTGGATGATGTTAAGAAGACTTGGATTGAGACAGGGGTGACAATAATGTCAAATGGTTGGTCAGATATTCGACATAGAAGTATTATTAATTTTTTGGTCAACAATCCATATGAAACAGTTTTTCTCAAATCAGTAGATGCTTCAAGCTTTGTAAAGGATGCACAATTATTGTTTGAAATGTTGGATGAAGTTGTGGAGGAAGTGGGAGATGCTTTAGTAGTACAGGTTGTTATTGATAATGCAAGTGCATACAAAGCTGCAGGAAGAATGTTAATGGAGAAGAGGCCTCACCTTTACTGGACTCCTTGTGCTGCACATTGTATTGACTTGATGCTTGAGAGGTTGGGACAGTTGCCTCAACATAAATCAGCCATATTTAAGGCCAAATTCGTTAGTAAGTTTATATACAATCATTCTTGGGTACTCGGCTTGATGAGAAAATTCACTGACAAAGAAATTATTAGACCTGCTGTTACAAGATTTGCTATTGCATATTTAACATTGCAGAGATTCAAGGAGTTAAGACAACCTTTGGAAACAATGTTTGCTTCTGAAGAGTGGGATAAAAGTTCATGGGCCAAAAAACAAGAAGGAAAGCAAGTTAAAAAGATTGTTATGAGAGACGATTCATTTTGGCGCAGTACAAATTATGCTTTGAAGACAACAGGAGCATTAGTAAAGGTGCTTAGAATGGTTGATGATGAGAGGGCCCGGCTATGGGATTTATTTATGAAGCAATGAATAGGGCTAAAGAAGATATTGCAAAAGAATTGGGAGGTCAAGAAAGTGCCTACAAAGAAATATGGAATATTATAGATGAAAAGTGGGATCGACAATTACACCAACACTTACATGCTGCTGCGTACTATTTAAATCCCCAATTTCATTATGATAAGGATTTTCATGTTGACAAAGAGGTGAAAACTGGTTTTTATGCATGTATGGACAAACTCATTTCTGAAGAAAACTTCCTTAAAGTAAATGATCAACTTGAGGATTTTCATTTGAAGAAGGGAATGTTTGGATTTAGAGCAGCACAAACATGCTACAAAACACGATCTCCTGGTATGTTTATAGTTTGAGTATTTATAATTTTAATGTTAATATTTATGTTCAAGTCTTCTACTTCAACCAATATTCATAGAATACTATGTTTGTCTTTATGTAGAACGTTGGTGGGCTCAGTTTGGAGATGATGTTCCTGAATTAAAAGCTTTTGTAGTTAAAGTTCTTAGCCTAACGTGTTCGGCTTCTGCATGCGAGCGTAATTGGAGCATTTTCAATCAAATTCATACAAAGAGGAGAAATTGATTGGCGGCAGATCGAATGAACAAACTAGTTTATGTTATGTTTAATAAAAAATTAAAAGATAGATATCTCAAATTGCAGAATCAAGGAAATATTGAGAATGAAATTGATCATTTGCTTGTTGATGAGTTACAATCTGATGATGAATGGGTTACTCCTAAGAATGCTGATGTTTCTAAAGTTGAAGTAGAATGCTGATGTTTCTGAAGTTGAAGTAGAAAGAGAAACTCATGTCAATGAAGAAGATAATGAAGCAACTGCCCAAGTATATAAAAGGAAGAAACAAAGTGAGATTGAAGCTTCAAAAAAATTCAAAGTTATTCTTAAATATAATGAATTATTTTGTATGTTACTATTGTTCCATTTTATAGCTAATGAAATATTAATTGATATAGGAGATAAAGGAAAAAATATTATAGATGAAGAAAAGTTTGAGGATGACTTTGACATTAATTATGAAAATTATTCTGAAGACAATCAAAGTGATGACGAGCCTGCTTTGGGTCTTGATCCTAAGGGGATGTTTTATTTTTAAGTGAGTTTATTTTAAATCTTGTATTCCAGTAATATTATCTTAAAACAAATCTTCAAATTCATAGTTGACATAATATTTTGTTATTTTTTGTCATTATTTATAATTTTAAATTAATTTATTTTAATCGTTTTGAGGCTTACGCTTCGATCCACCTCGAGGCTTACGCCTCGTCTCGTTTAGAAAAAACGCCTCGATTCCCGATTTCGCCTTTTAAAACCTTGAATTTTACTAACGTAAAACCAAATTATAATTTTTTTATGTTTATATTTTGTTACTTTCTTTAATAACTTCATTATATAACCCATAACAAATCTGATTATTATAATCATGAAAATCCCTTTTGTTCTTCATTTTTGGTACAAAATGCTTCTCCCGTCATGTAACATTCACATAATCCTCAAAATATAATTAAAAACATTTGCTAGTCATACCACTCTAATATTTAACTCTCAAATCTCTAAAAGTATCTTATCTAGAACTAAAACTTTACATTATGCATCTTTATATTTTTAGCTGAGTCTCAAAGAATACCAAATGGAAGGTTAGTGATGAGTGCTAATTGGGTCAATAAGGAGTATCATTAATTTCTGCTATTTATTATGGGAGTAGATTTGGAAAAGGCAATGAAAATATGAACTTCGTTGTAGCTTATCTTCTCATTTCCCCTAATGCCTTCCTTTTCTACTTTCAGCTCCCAGTGTAACTCGTATGGGAGTTACCAGCGTCCTATAATTGATGAGGAAAGAATATAAAAAAAACAATAAGCTATAAATTAAATAATGAAATTTCTTACGTGCGGTCAGACAAACGGCATATATTCGGAGTGAGTTTTTCAGCATGATGCTCCATGTATTCCACAGGTTTCCCAATGGAAATTTTAGTGTACCTGGAAAATAATTTGATCCATTGAATCTTGATAAACAACCCTAAAATGCAGAACATAAGAACGCATCGCGGACGGACACCGCTACAGACCGGAGATAAAGCGACGGGTCTTGGGGGCATTCGATGCGATCATTCGTCTTCATGATCTTCTTAATTTCATTATTGATGAAATAGTTGAACGAGTCGATGTGCTGCTTCACCAGGCCCCGCACCTGCCACGCAAACTTTCTTATAATTCACGGCCACCAGATCCGCTGTAGAAGTAGAAGAGACAGAGAGAGGGGGAGGTACCTTTAGGAATTCTGGAAGGAGAGCAAACTTGTCGACTGCGGACTTGATTGGCTTGGCGTGGTTGTTGTGAGTTTCCACGGAGCTGCGGGTAAAGCGAGGATGC
Source organism: Dendrobium huoshanense (assembly GCA_016618105.1). NCBI lineage: Eukaryota > Viridiplantae > Streptophyta > Magnoliopsida > Asparagales > Orchidaceae > Dendrobium > Dendrobium huoshanense. The sequence continues at coordinate 29,079,536 of CM028349.1, read as the reverse complement.
ATTAGATCGAGTACCTTGAAAACGACGAAGAATCGTGTAGTTATGCAATGGAAATATTACTCTTTCTCTAGATATCCCATTTCTTCGGCCAACGCCTCCCGGATGATTCCGCGGCGGGAAATAGTACTGGTGTGATATCTGATGGTTTTAAGGATTTCTTATTGGAAGCGTTGAGGAAAAGAACCTTGGCCGGTAACTGTTAGGAAGAGCAACTTGGCCCGGTAACAGGAGGTAAGGAAGGGATTCAGGAAGCGGGAAGGGAGGAGGTAAGGAAGGGATTCAGGAAGCGGGAAGGGAGGGTTTAGGGTTTATGCAAGAAATACTTTTATTATTATTTTTTTTTTTTTTGGCATTTAGGACAACCATGATAAATTCACATAAATATTATTCAATTGATTTTTAGTATAAAGTTGAAAATTAATTTGCGATGAAATTCATAGAATTTTCTATGATATGTGTTCTTTTATTTTTGAAAAAATGTATCCAAATTGTACATTTAATTTAAAAGATGCCTTCAGTACTCATATCTATAGTATACGAATGAACACATACCAACATTTTCCCATAGTTTCTGCATTAATCATCATCATTGTAGAATCTCGATATGAGTTGTGACTATATTTATGACTTCGAAAATATAGAGCTGTGACTATATTTTATGACTTCGTTGAGAGAGTCAATATGCAGGATAGAGAACTTGGTGCTTATCTTTAATATACACATCAATATAATCAACAATTTATCAATCATTTTTCAATAGCACAGCAAGAAGCTTGATATCATTGTGTGGTAATGAATATCATAATGGAGTTTAAAATTGGTAGTTTTCATAAGGAGTATCACTTAGCTTCCAAGGCTTACAAAAAGAGGTTAGTTGTGTGGGCACTTAAATCAAATATGTTTTCAGAACTCTAACATTGCATTATATCTTAAAAATGAAGTTGGCTTTGAACAATAGGTATGTGCTTTCTGCATTCAAATTGATACAATTTAATGACAACCAACATTTTTAGAACTTTAACGATGTTATAAAGAGTGCACTCTTCTATCTTGGGACTACATTATTAGAATTTTTAAGATGCATAATTGATGTGATACCACATGCAATGAGCTTCTTAAGAAAATTAAAAGTGAATGACAACGTAATTTCAATTAATATCTTATTGAGATAGCAAGAAAATCATTAAAGAAATCGTGTTATTAACTAGCTTAGGCGAAGAAGTATGCGTAGATTGACCAAAACTCATGGATAAACAACAATAGTAGCAACACCAAAAGCTATTAAACAACAATCCGTAATTTAATAACGAGAAGTTCACCTTGGGGATTAACCACTCAACTAAACTAGGCTTAGCGGGAGAAGATCTTCAGCACACCAAACGATGCCACGAGGAAGGTTGCAATGCCAAGGGTCTTGAGCCACGGAGAGGTTGCCGGTGGTGGAGGACACACGGTCGGTGTGCTTTCAATAGTCCACCTGTAATCTTAGAACCGCTCGTCCATGATGTCGATGAGTGTGGGTAGGATGCGGTTCAAGTAGTTCTCCACCGTTTCGTCGAATCCAAACCCGATGTCAAAGAAGGGAGAGCGGATGGGGTGAATATATCCCTCGTCGTCTAGCACCAATCCACTGTCAACTTCCGGATCCGCCATGCATGGTTGGCGTGTAGAAATTTCAAGTAGAAGAGGATTAGGGGAATGTAGTGGAGACTCTTTGTCTTGAGAAGAGGAGGGAAGCGAGGGAGGAGCAAATCCGGCGGGATTTCTCAGGAGGGGTGGGCGGCGGGTCCAAGAGGAGGAGCTTAGGGTTTGAAATTGCAATCCTAGTTAATTCCCTAATTAAATCTGAAATAAATTTCAGAATTAATGATGTTTGGAGGGAATTAAATTAGGATTTGAATTTGATTTCAAATAGGAGTGGAGCTATAATAGGAAACAATAAGGGGAAGCCCATGAAAGGAAGCCGGCGGTAAATAGAGAGAGGGAGGGATTTGAAAATTTAAAACTGAAATTAGATTTCAGTTTTAAGTGAATTAGGAGGGAAAATTGATGTGAGTTAACTCCTAATTCAAGAGAAATCAATGCCTTAATGGAGCATTAATGGGATTCCACCCAAGCATGGGGCCGGCGGCTTCTAGAAGGGGAATTTGGTGTGGGTGTATTTGGGTGGCTTCCAAAATTGCATGCATGATGTTTGAAAGGGGTTAAAACAAAATCCATTTGAAATTGAAATTCGTCATGAAAACGAATTCAAAAACTTTCCTAATTTGGAAATTCTAAAATAGGAAAGATTTTGGCATTCGAAATTTGAACTTCAAAATTTAGCTTCGAATGGAAGAGGAGATTGGGTCAATGGTTGGAAGATTCCCGGCCGGATGGTGGTGGTAGGATGGCTGACGGCTAAGGGGGGGAGTTGAGGTGGGCGGGTTGGAGAGAAAGAGGGGAAATCGGGTATGGGGGATGGACCACGAGCCACGGACTCTTCCAATGACTGGTGGGTGTTGCTTTTGCCCTCACCTTGGGCTCTCCATAGAACTCACACAGAGATCTAGGAGAAAAGAACTCACTAAGAGATCTTCAAGACGGAACTTACAAAGAGAACACAAGAGCCAAATTTTCATTCAAAATATTCATCCCTATTACAAGAGAAAAGACCCATATATATAGGTCTCAAGCATACAAGAAGAAATAAAGACTAAATTGCCCTCAGGGCCCCAACATGACTCAACTCAACATAAGGGTACAAAAGGAATACATAAAATAAAATGCATAATAACTAAAAATATAAGCTTTGAATCATGGCCGTCGATCTACGATGCTTCCGGCGATACACCTGTTTGAACCTTGGATCGATGTCCTTATCATTCTCCCCAGGTGGGAGAAAGCTCGACCCCGTCGAGTGAAAATCTCTGGAGCTCTCGTACATCTCTAAAAGATCTGGATCCAATCGCTGTAACTCCTCCCGATCGATCCATGTATCATCTGTCACCGACTTCCCTTCTCAATGAACCAAGTACCAGTAGCACCCGCCTTCCTTCATGGAAATGATTTCATCGTCAAGTATAACATCGATCTTCTCCGCATTGGGTAAATGGGATAATTTGGGGAGTGGAGGTAGGCTGGGGATCTCACTGGGTGGGTTCTCACAAGGCTCAATTTGAAGTGGATTTTCAGGGTTCAGTTCAGGTCCCTCAAAGGTTACTAAATCTTCTATATTAAAGGTTGGATTAATGTTAAAACCTTTGGGAAGGTCCAGCACATAAGCGTTGCTATTTATCTTTGACATTATCCTAAAAGGTCCGGCGCTTCTAGCATGCAACTTCTTCACGGAGGGATCCGTACCATCACAAAGTTTCTAACCTCGAATTCTTTAAATCTTTTCTTATGATAAGCTTATAATTGGAGTTACATTGTTCAATTCTTCTTTTAATTTCTTTACAAAGCTCCTGGAGATGAGATGCAAATGCATATACAAAAGAACCGGTATGCATGACAAATGACAAGAATCAAGGCTCACACAAAAGTTTTAAACAGAAATAACTTGGAAGACAACATACTACAAACACACACACACACACACACTTATTAACTCCTACGAACACAGCTAGAAAAAAGGTGGTCGAGTCACAAAAAGATGGGTCTAAAGTGTTCGGTCTAAGGGAACCGGTGTAGGGGGAGGAAGGAAGACACTCTTGGCTACCAGGGCACTTCTATGGATAGTTTCAGTTAGGGTCGACAGCAGTCTCCTAGTGGTAGTAGTATAACCGAACAAATTCATCCAACTAGGGTAGGAGTAGTCCTTATCCTGGTAGGACGAGGCTATAACGGGCAAAATGTATGAATCAGGAATGACACGCTCAGCCAAATATAAATCCAAATGAGCAGCTCCAAAGTTAGACTCTAATGCACCAAGAGGAGGCTCATTATTCAAATCAAGATTCGAAGCTTTCAGAGTCAAATCATTATCTCCCGAACTCATAGTACTATTCTTAGTAGAATCAGGGTAACTGGGTTCAGGGTTAATTAAATTGTGATTTAAATCAGGTAGTAAGTTTAGTTGAACCACTTCCGATTCGATATTATTATCATCATAATTACCCAAAGTCGACTCAGTAGGTGATACAACTAAATCAGGATCTTCCGAATTTAAATTCAATGTGTCCAAGGCCAGATTGGCTTCTTTCAAGATCATATTCCTACCGTCCAGGCCTACTTTGTCCAAGGACTTATCCTCGAGGAGACTAGGATCAGGGTGGGTTAAGGTGTTGACGTTTACAGGTTCTAACTTCCCTAGCTCAGGGTTTAAGTCATTATGAAAGTTTGATTCATTCACTTCTGTTTCATTCTCAAAGAAATTTTCGTCATTAGTGATATCACTAGCATCCACGAAATGGATGCACTCAGTCTCAGGTTCAGGGAACTTCTTCTTAATGCATTTCTTTATTAAACTTATACTCGCAGGGTCAGGGACTGGGGAGGCTAAAGGTTGACTGGGATTGCTAGAAATGGTTCTCATTGGGGAGTCATAAGTGGTTGATCTATCAGAATACCCAATAGAGGATCGGCCATTAAGGTTAGGTGAAGACCTACAAGGTGGGGCAACAATCCTGATGTTATTAAATGAAGGTTGGTTTCGACTATAGTGATGTCCAAGGTTTGTCCCAACAAAAGAGGTAGGGTGATGCTCTAGATGACGGTCACTAGTAGAGGGCTAGTATTTCAAATTAAGCTCTCTTCTCATGTTTTTCCAAGTAAGGTACTCACCGCGAGACTCTCTATGATCTTCCAATTTCATCCAAAATTGCAGAGCTCGACCTTTGAGGTGATATTTAGCGATGCTAAGCTGGTGGGATTCAAGGATATGACATGATTCAAAATAGTCATCTAGTATTCTCGCCCATTCCCTAAAGTGGTAAGGGTCCGAGGAACCATCAAAGGGTGGGAGACGGTAAGGCGACTCAAAGTGAGGTCGTTGTGGCTTAAACTCAAGTCTAGGTTGATAAGAAAAGTGGGGCATCCTCCGACTATCATGATTGACCGACTGGGGCACGTACCTAGAGTGGGGGGAGTCAACAAGTTCCTCATTGGTGGTTTTCGTTAGCGAGCCTACAAGATTAACTAGGTCATCTAACCTCTTCTGAAATCCTATCGAGTCCATTGGAAAGTGCTAAGAGAAGCTTAAAGAAGAATGGGCGCATGATACATCACTTAGACACCAAGTTAGGCTCACTTAGACTCACTATTGGCTGCAGCAAATGTGTGGACAGCAAGCCAAAATAGTTGGTGAGAAGTCTAGGTGTATAGGATGGATTTTGGGATGTGGGCAGCACCTAAACGCTAGGGTAAGATGGTCCTAAGGCCTCTATATGTTGTTGGAATGCGGTGGACAGCAACCTACACAATGGCGTAAGTTGTCGAAGTGTTTGGGGTTGAGTGTAGAGTGGGGGCAGCAACTTAACAAGGGTTTAAGGGCACCTAAAAGTCCCTAAATGGTGCAGGAAACGTGCTGGACAGCAAAGTTTTCAAATGTTGTTAGTGGCCTAAACACTTAGGTGAGTTGGAATGGTCCGAGGGAGTGGGCAGCACCCAAACGAAGACTAAAATTTCTCTAAATGATGGCTAAATGCTGCTGGAACAGTGAGGAGAGCAGTTACCATTCAAGGTGTAATGGCTCTAAACACTTAGAAATGTTACAGACCAAATGGGAGCAATAAGACACTAGTTAGTATGGCCTAACTCAACTAGATGCGTGCAGGAAATGTAAAGACAGCAGTGAATAAAATTAGATATGCGATGATATGCATGCAAAAATTAAACTATAACGCAAGATTAGACCCTAGGATGTTTTTCTAACATGTCATGCATGCCTACCATGCTCTCATACCAAGATGATGTGATACCACATGCAAGGAGCTTCTTAAGAAAATTAAAAGTGAATGACAACGTAATTTCAATTAATATCTTATTGAGATAGCAAGAAAATCATTAAAGAAATCGTGTTATTAACTAGCTTAGGCGAAGAAGTATGCGTAGATTGACCAAAACTCATGGATAAACAACGATAGTAGCAACACCAAAAGCTATTAAACAACAATCCGTAATTTAATAACGAGAAGTTCACCTTGGGGATTAACCACTCAACTAAACTAGGCTTAGCGGGAGAAGATCTTCAGCACACCAAACGATGCCACGAGGAAGGTTGCAATGCCAAGGGTCTTGAGCCATGGAGAGGTTGCCGGTGGTGGAGGACACACGGGCGGCGTGCTTTCAATAGTCCACCCGTAATCTTCGAACCGCTCGTCCGTGATGTCAATGAGTGTGGGTAGGATGCCGTTCAAGTAGTTCTCCACCGTTTCGTCGAATCCAAACCCGACGTCAAAGAAGGGAGAGCGGATGGGGTGAATATATCCCTCGTCGTCGAGCACCAATCCACTGTCAACTTCCGGATCCGCCATGCATGGTTGGCGTGTAGAAATTTCAAGTAGAAGAGGATTAGGGGAATGTAGTGGAGACTCCTTGTCTTGAGAAGAGGAGGGAAGCGAGGGAGGAGCAAATCCGGCGGGATTTCTCAGGAGGGGTGGGCGGCGGGTCCAAGAGGAGGAGCTTAGGGTTTGAAATTGCAATCCTAGTTAATTCCCTAATTAAATCTGAAATAAATTTCAGAATTAATGATGTTTGGAGGGAATTAAATTAGGATTTGAATTTGATTTCAAATAGGAGTGGAGCTATAATAGGAAACAACAAGGGGAAGCCCATGAAAGGGGGCCGGCGGTCAATAGAGAGAGGGAGGGATTTGAAAATTTAAAACTGAAATTAGATTTCAGTTTTAAGTGAATTAGGAGGGAAAATTGATGTGAGTTAACTCCTAATTCAAGAGAAATCAATGCCTTAATGGAGCATTAATGGGATTCCACCCAAGCATGTGGCCGGCGGCTTCTAGAAGGGGGATTTGGTGTGGGTGTAAGTGGGTGGCTTCCAAAATTGCATGCATGATGTTTGAAAGGGGTTAAAACAAAATCCATTTGAAATTGAAATTTGTCATGAAAACGAATTCAAAAACTTTCCTAATTTGGAAATTCTAAAATAGGAAAGATTTTGGCATTCGAAATTCGAACTTCAAAATTTAGCTTCGAATGGAAGAGGAGATTGGGTCAATGGTTGGAAGATTCCCGGCCGGATGGTGGTGGTAGGATGGCCGGCGGCTAAGGAGGGGAGTTGAGGTGGGCGGGTTGGAGAGAAAGAGGGGAAATCGGGTATGGGGGATGGACCACGAGCCACAGACTCTTCCAATGACTGGTGGGTGTTTCTTTTGCCCTCACCTTGGGGTCTCCATAGAACTCACATAGAGATCTAGGAGAAAAGAACTCACTAAGAGATCTTCCGGAACTCACAAAGAGAACACAAGAGCCAAATTTTCATTCAAAATATTCATCCCTATTACAAGAGAAAAGACCCATATATATAGGTCTCAAGCATACAAGAAGAAATAAAGACTAAATTGCCCTCAGGGCCCCAACATGACTCAACTCAACATAAGGGTACAAAAAGAATACATAAAATAAAATGCATAATAACTAAAAATATAAGCTCTGAATCGTGGCCGTCGATCTGCGATGCTTCTGGCGATACACCTGTTTGAACCTTGGATCGATGTCCTCATCAATAATGCAAAAATGATTTGTTAATATATGCAATATGTAACAAACACAAAAACTAATTTAATGAAGGAAATCGAGGAAGCATTGTAAAAACTCTTAAATAAGGCCAAAGTATCATCGTATATCCCATTAATCAATTTGAATGATATTTATTTAATAGTCACTTTAATGGTGAAATTAATTTGTTGGAAATAACATGTATATATAGAAAGTTTGATATTACGGATCATCTGTAGTGACATATATTAGCAACAACTCGGAATGGGTGCTCATTATCATTCATTATGTTCAAAGTTATATCCACATGAAACATGGTTAGTTCCATACGTTGAAAGCCTATACCTAGTCGACAAAGAAAACACTAAAGAGGTTTCAAATAAAAATGAAGATTGTTAATATTCCCCCATTTGTGAAGCTAGGAGTGGGCATTCAAAAAGAATATAAGGCTTTCAAAGTGGGAGAAGGATGTTGTCCAATGTAAATGTAGCTACTGTGGAGTTAGATGTCATAATTGAGTTACTTTTAAGGTCAAATGCCCACTGCATTTATAAAAAATTTCTTGCACTGATTATTCATAATTCTTGAAATATTATTACTAAATGATCATATAATGATGATTTTGGAACACGCCCAACACACACACACGTATATATTGTGTTGTAATTAAATTTGATGTTTTATATATGATTTGATTGCTCTCCATTGTATCTATTTGTTTGATCATTATTTAACCAATATTGTGATTGGAATTTATAATTAATATTGTATACTATGATCACTCGCTGAATTTATTGTGTTATGTAGAACATTGAATGAACCTTTTTCAAACTAGTCATTCAACAATTTTTTAACTATTAAATAATATCTTTTTTGAACCACCTTTGAACATTGATCAAAAAAATTTTCAAACAAAAACAACTAATATTTGATTAAGGTTCAAATAATGTTTGATCATGGATCAAAATTTTATCATATATGATATCAACATAGATTGAATTTTGATTAAACTTTATTTGAAGGTAATTGAATCAAATTAGATTGCAAAAAACTTTTAAAAAGTAGTTTGTGGCTCAATGTAGGGGCATTTTGCTATGAATGAAACTTTCAAGTATACATTCCCATGTACTAAAATATCGGACATATTTCTCTAATTTTAGCATTTTAGGCATATAAACTCAAACTTCCATATTCATATATATGTCATTTGGCTATTTATAAAATTAATATTAATACAACTCATTCATTAAATTTTAAATATTAAAAACTATAACAAACTTCAAATTCATATTTTTTACTTTTTATAAAATTTAAATGATTCAACCATAGTATTCATAAATATAAAAATGAATTATTAAAATTTAATTTAGAAATATGAATGCAATACTTCCAAAAAAAATTTAACAAACAATTTATATTTAAAATAATAAAACATATGCAAAAAATATTTTATCTATTATAAAAAATCTGTCTTAATTTATATATTTTTCAAAGAAAAATAATACTATAGATTATTGAAAATGATTGGTTTCTACATCAATTTTTTCTTATGCTAAACATTAAATTTTGAGCTATAATACAACATTGATTCTAAAAGGGAAATTTGACTTTATCAATTAGTTGACAGTTAAGCTTAGATTAAGACTTATACCCAATTAGATAATAATTCGGGTAGAAGGATGAAAATATCGCATTAAAGATGTTGAATTCATAATTGCATTTACATGATAGTGCATTAAACGGATTGATAAATAGAACTGATATCGACATTAATTTTGATATAATATAGCATAACATGCTGACATAACTGATTGGGTGATAGCCCTCTTTATTAATTATTCTTATAGTTTGATATAGTACTTTTTACCATGTCTTATAATTTGACATATTTATTTAGGCTTTACTGATCATATTGATTTTATTATTGGATTTTGAGATTTTTTATTACTTATATTAATTAATGATTGATATTGATTGGAGCTGGAACATGCATATTGAGTCTTTAGCCTTGCATCTAATACAGTGATATAATTTTAGTTACATATTGTGCTTTTATGCTCATTATATGATTTTATGTGATTTCAGGTAAAGCTAAGGAGCTTGTTGCATAAGGCTGAACAATGATGTTCGGTTTGATTTTTTTTTTTAGGTTCTTATGTATTCTTTTGTAGCATGTGGTAGCTATTTGTGTGTGTGTGTGTGTGTGTGTGAGTGAGTGAGTGTGTGTGAGAGAGAGAGAGAGAGAGAGAGAGAGAGAGAGAGAGAGAGAGAGAGAGAGAGAGAGAGAGAGAGAGAGGAGAGAGAGTTTGTAGTGGAATGTAAATATTAATAGTAGTAATATAATTCTATTTTTTATTGTTTATTTATTTCTTTAATGCAATTAATCATCTCTAAATGTCAAATTGATCTGGTTGTACATAAAAAAAAATAAAGAGAAAGAAAATAGAAATAAAATTCTTTCGCTTCCCGAGCGTGACAAAAGTAAAGTACGAAAAAGAAAGAACACGTAAACCAAATTTATAGTGTTTTGATCAAATTGACCCACATCCCCTCCCAAAAAGTCCTCCTATTTAGGTATTACACTAACAGCGATATAAGATAGGCAGAGAATCCCTTCTCCATTACCATTGGCGAAGAATAACCTTTACAGACTCTTCAGACCATGAAGGATCTCTCTCCTCTTGCCTCCTCAGCCTGACAAAGATGTTTTCCATTCCTTCGCTTCCTCAGCTCGGTGGAGATGACAATCCCTCCTCTCGCTTCCTCGGCCCGACATCATCCCTTCATTTGTGTACAAGCCTAGAGAAGATGTTGACCCTCCTTTCACTTCATGACTAGGTGGATATGTTAAAACCCTAGCCTCCTTGGCTAGTAAATTTTTTCCCTCAAAGTCTTTTCTTCCCATAGCTCATTTCCAAGAGCTCAATCAAGACACAACCAATGAACCCAAGGTGCAGGTTAGCCGGAGCAACCATTTGAATCCCCTCACACTCCACTCCCTCAAGGCTCTTCTCCCTCTCTCAACCTCACGTCCTCTCTCCCTTGTGAAGTGGACTCTCTTTAAGTTCTCTCATCTATATAAAATGACCCTAAGAACCCAAAGACTCTTGCTACAGAACATAATAAGAGTTTATAAAGAGGGCTAAAAAAAAACTCTAATTTTTAATTTTAAGTCTTATGATGGTACAATATGATTAGTTGAATCAAATAATAGATCATCCAATATGATCCAAGTTCATTTAGAAGAGCTCTTTATCAATTTTCAAATACAATAAATGGTCATATAGTATGATCATTAATGAAGATTAGATCCGATTCAAGTCATTCATCATTGAAATTAAATGATCATACAATATGAACCATTTCATACATATGATTAAATCAAATTTCAAAATTAAAATTTGCATAATTTAAGTAACCAGGATTCGAAGATGGGGATTCTCAAAATAGCTTATTGCCCTCTACGATGTGTTGGTTGTACAATTCAATTAGTCAATAAATTAATTTTAAAATTATTTTAATTAAATATTTAAATTAATTTACGTTTGAAATATAGTTAGAAGAAAAAAAAATCAAATATTTAATTTTTCTTTCCCTTGTGTGTGTGCAGGGTTTCTAAACTAACATACACCCGATACATAAATTGATTCAAGAAAATAATAAAATACACCATATAAAATACAGATTGACTCATGCATTGACACTACATTATCTTGAGTTGATTCATCAGTTCTTTGCTTGTATAATTTACGTGAAATTAGTAGCACACTAAACAAATATCCAATATACAATGCATGAATAAGCAAATAAATATTTAATAATACTTGTAATCATCAAAACATAAGGTTAGGCTCCCGAATTACAACATTAGCCACACTTAAATGTCAAGTTAATCCTATAACTACCTCGTCAGGATTTCATCTTTAAAACCATAGAAGGATTTAGGGCATTATTCTTCTTAGAAGTGTTAGAAGAATGCTAGTAAATATGATATGGTGTTTTTATAGCAAATCTAAGATGATTAGGGCAATACTAATCAAGTGACTAGTTTAGGTTGATTTTAGCTATTCTTCAAATATATGTTTTGGGAATGCCCCTAATGGTATCTTTTGGGGTTAGAGATGATTAAAACGGTTATATGAATGTGTGAAGGTCAAATCTAGAGTATATGTTGAGGATCAAAGGAATTGAGAGGATGGCGGAAGAGAGAGAGAGAGAGAGAGAGAGAGAGAGAGAGAGAGAGAGAGAGAGAGAGAGAGAGAGAGAGAGAGAGAGAGAGAGAGAGAGAGAGAGAGAGAGAGAGAGAGAGAGAGAGAGAGAGAGAGAGAGAGACTATGGTGCCCTAATTTTTGCCAACTCTTGTTAGAGACTTGAGGAGTATTTCTAAAATAAAAGACTTGAGAAGTATTTCTATTACTGTATAAAGGAAAGAAAATATATAAAATGATGCTAGAAATGTTGGAAAAAAATAGAAGAGGTTGGGATAGAAAGGAGTGAGAGATAATAGGATTACCTAAGGCTCCTTTTAAGACAAACTCAAAAGGGGTGGTCACAAATAACACAACTCTAAAGTTTTCACTCACTAAATTTTATCAAAACATCAAAAATACTTTTTCTTTTATTTAATTAATTATTTAAATGATTTATCACATTTTAATAGGTTAAATTTAAATAAATTAAGAAAGGAGAAAAAAATTTTAGTCAAACAAAGCAAGTATGAAAGCGGAATATATATATATAATTCCAATCCCAATAAAAAGGATGCTAGACCTTGTGGTCTCCAAACAAGAAAAACACATTAATTAATTATGGGATATAAATAAATAAAGCTTCCCACATAGAGAGAAAGATTTACATTTTTAAAATTCAAAATAAAATATTTAGAATTTAAAATTTTAATTTTAATCATGCATTTAGTTTCAACTATTTACAAACTCGAACTTCTTTAATTTGTTCATGTTTAATGAATCTCACTTAGCCCTTAATCTTACTCTTATTGTGGGGGTATCAAGTCCATTGATCTCAGATCTATTCTAATAGCGGGGCCATGATAATTTATTACTTGATGTTCACCATCAATTCATATGAATTTAAGCAAGCCCTAGTGCGAAATTCTCCAAGCCTCCTTTCAGTCCAAGAAATTATTAACCTCTTCATAACTCCAATATGCTTAGAATCATTTAGCTTCTTCTCTTTAGATATAGGTGTCTATAAAGTGAATCTAACTCGTCTAAAAATAGAATTTGGGCTATATATTGAAGTTGTGTATGCCCCTTCTTAGTTCTCATGACATTTGAAATGAATGATCTCCCATCGGGGCAGTGAACTAATTACAATTTTCTAAATTATAATTTTAACCTTTATTGAAGTTAAAATATCTACCGGCATGAAATTTGACGAAAAGTTTTGCTCCAAATTTATCAAATTTGTCTAAAACTCACTATAGAGGCTCCATTAGGCTAAAAAAATGTTTAGGTTGGTACTAGGTCAAGCTAGTTGGTTGGCTGCCACAAACTATGGTGGACCTTTGATCATCTCCTAAAAGAAGGTGGATGCCTTAATTTGGACAGATTAAAGCCAAGGTGTCCTATGAATTTCAGTCCATGCGATGAGGTTCCAATCTTCTCTAAAAACTAGTTAATTGTTTCCATTTGGGCGGATTATAACCGAGCTTAGAGAATTTTTACCCATTTAGAGACTTCAATTTTCTTCTCCCATGAATTAGTTACTCTCAAAATTTAGTGCAACCTACGCGAAAGATGATGCTTAGTGTGTGATGATATTGAGATGATGTTGGAAAAAAAAAATTCAATATGCTAACTTCTTCCCTTTTGGTAGATTATCTTCCTAGTTTTTATGCCCTTTCTATGAATTTTGGTCCAATCTTTTTTATGAAACAATAATGTGTATGTATTTTTCAAAAACTTTCATGGTGAAATTATATTATTTTGATTTTTAGGAGTTTTTAGTTATCAAAATGATATTTCCATCTTCAACAAATTTATGTGGTCAAAATTTTCATAAAAAAAAAAAGAAATATTTTGTAAATGAGGATATCATCCTTGGCTACTTTCATGAGTTTTGATGTAAAAATATTGTGGTTTGATACGACAAATTCATGAATAGTGACTTTCTTGAATCTATCATTTTGTTGGTTGCTAACTTGCCATGAATGAAAGTAATTTCCAACTTATTATTAATATTGGTGTGAATATTGGTGATGCTAAGAATCAATATTTACTTTTTTGCTATTAAAAACATTTGAAATGTATTTCAGTTGAGATAAAACCTACATCATGGCAATAAATTTTAAAAGAGAACATAATGCTCAATGAAAGTGGATGTAATGTTTACATTCAAAATATTTGAAATAATGAAATCTCTATCCTCCCGCTGAGTAATTTAGATTTGTGAGAATTTGACCTGTATAAGAGACAATCCTCTATGTGTCTTTGAGATGTATTTGTAATCTTAAGTCTTACATGAAATCCGATAAATTGCAGTTAAATTTTTGAGTTAGCAACAAGGTATTAAGTTCTATTATACTGACTTTAACTTTTTAGTTGATAAGGACGTTATATGTCTTATGCCTTTTGAGGTATTTTTGATGAATAATAATCATGCATCTTCTAAGGCATAAACTATTTAAGATTTTTTGGAGAACCAAAAACCTCTTCATTTTGAGACTTTCTAGACTTTACACTTTTGGATAATTTAAGAAACCCATACCTTTTAAGCTATTAGCCATCTCAGGCTTTTGGAAAAAAAATCTAAGGTTTTTAGGTTGCTAATGTTTTTGATGAACCGAAGAAATATGTATCTTATGAGACTTTTTGCTTTTTGAGGATTTGAATAATTGAATAATTCTATATTTTTTTTAGGATTTTAGCTTTTCTTCTATATCTTTTGAGACTTTCAATATTTTGAGATTTTTGGTGAATATGTATCTTCTAAGGCTCTAAGCCATTTAAGGTTGTTAGAGAACCAAAAACTTATGTTTTTTTGAGGCATTTAATCTTATGATGTTTTTGAAGAATAAAAAAATGCACATACTTTATAATACTTTAGCCATCTTAGTTTTTTTTTATAACTAGAGAAAAATATGCATTCTTAGGCTTTTAGCCTTCTAAGATTGTTAGATGAGTGGAGATACTATCAATCACATTGTCTCATTGCATCTTTTATATGAGGTGTAGTTAATGGGGTGCAATTATATGATTTAGGTTTAATTAGGGAGAAGGGTGTCTTTGTCTCTTGATTGCTACTTTTTTAGCTAGTGAACCCCATTAATTTCTTATTGTGAATTCTCATATTTGCTTGAGGATTGTTCAAGTTACTTCTGATGAGCATTGATTGTCTGATGATAAGTTACAATTTGACCTCCAAAAAAACCTGACATAATTATTTTTGATTTAATTCTAAAATTTAATGTACTTTGAAATAAATTTTTTGAAAGTACTCTTTAAGAGTTTTCTCCGCATTTTGGAAAATTCTAGAAAGATGGGAGGCATCCATGATAATCTTTTGATTTATAATAAATTATTTAATAAAAATCTTGACCAATTAAAAAAATATAAATAATTCCCCTAGAGAAAGAGAACTATGTGCAAGTTTATCTTTTAGGAGTCGTGGGAAAAAATGAATGCATCAAAAGCTTATTGAATAAGTATGATGGTTTTATAGTGGTCAATACACTCGTATGGATTAGAGGTTCTAACATAATGATTACTTATAGGTAACTTGAATCCCAATAGAATAAAACCAGGAAAATTACATAAATCAAAGGAAAAACGCTTAAAATCTATGGTGAGGGGTAAGTTGACTTTTTTTTCCTCAATGGGAATTTGTTTTGAACAAAGCATTGAAGTTTGTTTCTTATAACATTACAAGGAGTGTAAATAAAATGAGTTCATTTAAGTCTGTCAAGGATGCCAAAAAATTACAACAGAATGTCAAAAATTACAAGCTAGTCAAACAAGATGGAAAGGATAGGTTGAAGCAATAGTGTTCAACAAATCCTTGATGAGGTTATGGTAAAGGAGTAGCCACTACTTTATGATGAGTAGCTAATACTCAATGATGAGGAATCACTGCATATGTGCCTTAAAATTGACTAGCCTTGCTTTATTATTGATTTTATGGTGGCAGAATTGCATCGTGTTATGATAATGCTTTTCGTTGTCCAGTCTCATCTAAATGTTGAAGGGTTTGAGCTTGAAACTTTCATTTTATGCATATATCCTCCAAAGTGAAGCCTAGGTGGTCTTGACCATAAAAATTGTGCTGTCCTTGATTGAGAGAATAATTATTAGTCATTAAAAAATATTTATAGTATGTTGGGAATCATTTTCACAAATAATATACAATAATTACACATAAGAAAATTGATGATGATGTGTGTGTGTGTGTGTGTGTGTGTGTGAGAGAGAGAGAGAGAGAGAGAGAGAGAGAGAGAGAGAGAGAGAGAGAGAGAGAGAGAGAGAGAGAGAGAGAGAGAGAGAGAGAGAGAGAGAGAGAGAGAGAGAGAGAGAGAGAGAGAGAGAGAGAGAGAGAGAGAGAGAGAGAGAGTTTTCCATATATTTACACAAAGATCTAACACACAAAAAAAAAAGAAAAAGAAAAAAAGAGGCATAGAGTTTTTATTTGGGAAACTTAGAAATGTATGAAATCATAGGGCCTAGCTTAATTGAAATAATCCATTATATACTTGAAAATATTAAATATACTCTTCTCCACAACTAGAGAAGATTGAATTACAAGATTAGGAACACTTGTTAGGTCTCTTATAGTTGAATGATGATGAATAAACTATAATGGTTGAACAAGCATAATTAGATAACTATGATTGGGTTATGGTTGCTGGAAAATGACAACTGCGTGAAGTAAGTCAAATGATGACAGTGGCTTGAGGTGATTATCAACATTGAATGCCGAGTAGAGCTCAAAATTTGGTTTGATCTCCAACCTCTCTCAAAACTCAAATCTAAATTATCATTCATGTGGAGAATGAAAGTTTATTTATAATATTTTGGAAGTGTCATTTTGATAGTTTCAATTAAAATTTCATAAATGTCCATAATAATATCCATATTGATTGAATCCTTTAATCATAAATAATTTATTTAACATTTAAGTGCTTTAACGAAATCAAAATTGAATGACCTTGAGCTCATCGAATTTGTCTCATTGAGTCTCAATTTGATTACTAGTATGTAAGATTTGGAGACTGTATGATCCATCAATTAATGTTCTAATGTTTCAACTATACTTCAAGTGCTTGATTTGAGTTCGTATGGGTTCAAATCGAATCACTTTTGATGACTTTATGTTTGTCATGTTAAGGTGCTTAATTTGACTGTAGGTGTACTAATATTGAAGTTTGGATGGCCTCAAGTTTAATTTTGAATTTTTTTTGATAAAAATAATGCATCAAAATTCTTGTCAATCAAGTGAATTTTCGGAGACTATAAAATATAATGATATTAGTTGAGAACAATAGCACAACCTTGTGGTTGGGGGCTCAAACCTCCATTGCAATGACCAACATCTGATTGCGCAAACTAGCTATTAACCGCTAACTAATTTGTGATATATTCGCTCATTGAGATTCATTCGATCGCAAGAACTAATTTTAATCTGTTGAAGGAATGAGGATTTATTAACAACTTGTATAACATCCCTAAATTTGTGACACAATGTTAGAGATTTAGTGATGATATGAAATTTATGATGAGTGAATAAAGAAGCAAAGAGAATAATTACAAATGATTAAAGTATTAAACTTTAGAATATAGTTTGAGCTAGTTACTATAGTTTCATTGAACATGCAACAGGACTATACTAAAATCAAATATTATATCTTGATGATGATTGATCCTCAACTTTATTTAATTATGAGAAATATAATATAAATTGTCAGGATCAATGCCCAACACTTCTAATTCTCAGGAGTTGGAAAGACTTGATTATCCTCCTCAATTTTAAAATATTTCATGATAAATTATTTTTAACGGCCCAATCCAATGCTTCATATCTAGAAACTACACCAAGTCAACAAGATACCATTTTCCACTCATCAATTTTCCTTTGTATCATGATAGAATCTACAATGGATTCACTAAGGGCTCATTCTTCCACTCTCAAAATTTCTAAGAGATTTCTCCACTTATGATTGCTAATGACTTGAAAAAATCTCTAGAGAGATTTGGGGAGTGGATGTAGTCCTTTGGATAGTCAAACTACAATATATTGATTTGTGTTATCTAATTTTATTTTTAGCATTTAACTTTCTTATTTTTTGCAAGAATATTATATATATTTTTTGTTTTGTTTTAAGAACAAAATTTAATAATAGGCCAATTAACCACCTCTTGACTTGAGTCATTGCCTTCATATCTTCTCACTTGCTTTGATACATACATGGTTAAGATCTAATGATCATTTTTGAGAATTTCACAAGTGTCATTATTAGCTTTTGATCTCATGATTCAACTGTTTATAATGATAAAGCTATTCATCCAACAAAGTCATGGGCCCAAACACCTCTAGATCATCTTTGGGTCAAATAAAGATTAATGAAAGTAATCAAATTTGAATTAGTGGCAAACTTAGGTTTAGTTTGGAACTGTTTTCTTTCTATTATAAAAATTTTAATTTTTGTACTAAAAAACTACTTTATGAAGCGGTAAAAAAGTCATCCCAAATGAAGTCTTAGATTTTATTTGGGACGGATTTTTTTTCTACTTCTTAAAGCAATTTTTTAGTAAAATAATTTATTTTTTATACTAAAAAATTACTTTAAGAAGCAATAAGAAAACCGTCCCAAACGAAACCTTAGGCTTTATTTAAAATAACTTTTTTATTAATTTTTAAAGCAACTTTCTAATATACATATTTCTAATTTTTTTAGCTAAAACTCTACTATAAAAATAATAAAAAACTATCCCAAATAAAATCTTAAATTATTATATTTAGTTTCAACCTACTCCCATGATGACCACTTGTGACCCACCTAATCATAAATGTCATAAACCATTCCTAAGAGATAACTGCTGGGTTAATATCTGCTCAAACCTTCACTGAAGCTTAAGTTCACCTTCCAAGCTGAGCATCACTATAAACTTATATTTTTAACATTAAGTTTTTAGCATATATGTGCTGATAACCATAAAATCAATAAGATTACAGTAAACTAAAAAGGCTTGCATTACATTATATATGGACCATTATACTCTTTAAAAAATGATTTGCACAATGGGTACTTTTAAATTTAGCCTTCATTTAAAACAAATTAAAAAAATATGCTAAAAAATTGCTTTTAAAAATAATAAAATTTTATCACAAACAAAACCTTAAATTCATCTTGGATAAATAAAAAATACCATTGAAGATGCTTGATAAATTAAAGTTTCGTTTGAAACGATTTTCTTACTATTTTTAAAATAACTTTTCAGTGCAAAAAGAAAAAAAATTGCACTAAAAAAATATTTTAAAAAATAATAAGAAAGCCATCCAATCGAAGCCTTTATATATGATCTGTTATTTCTTTTAAATTATCTTTCTTCACCTTAACCTTAAATAAGAGAACACACAAATTTAAGGAGACTTCTATTGTATACTACTTAAAATATTCAAATATATCTGATACATAGCTCAATACTTTATAATTCTTGATATACTGCTCAATTTATTTAATTTTGACTTATAAGCCACAACGTCTGTTAACTGTTAAGGTAGAAGAATATTTCTTTAACTAAGAAAAACTACAATATTTCATATTTTAGAAAATAATAGTTTATAGGTGAAAAATATGAGAATTATTATCTAACTTAAGGTAAAAATATCTTAATGTACAAAATTAAATTACTTTATGAAAAGCTTATTGAATATCAGGCTTCATTTGGGACGACTTTTTTACTGTTTTTTAAAACAACTTTCTAGTAAAAAAATTAAACTAAAAAAAAAACTACTTTAAGAAGCAATAATCAAAGTATTAAAATGTGTAAAACTACTTCAGCATGAAAGAACTATAATGTTAAGTAAACCAATAAAATAAACATGCTGATTTCATCCTGCAACATAAGTTATAACTCTGCAGTAAATTAAATTTAAGCATAATGTTAAAAATAAGACAGTTCATCAAATGTTAAAAATCAATATTTCCAACAATCAGTTTTGATGCTACTCACGCAGATCAGTCCACTGCAGGGGAAAAACAGCAGAAGAGGAAATCTGAATTTCACCACCTGGAACAAGGAATCAAAAATAAAGGATTAGTCCATAAATAATAGGAAGTGAAATGATAAGCAAAACAGAGCAAAGATAGATTACCAGTATAATGAAGTATAGTGATGGTTAGGTTGATGCAAGCAAGTTTTCAATGTCGGCTCCCACCTCAGCAATCTTTGCGTCCTTGGAGGATTTTGCTTCTTTAGCTATACTTTGAACATCAAAGGCAAGCGCAATTGATTTCACAACACCTTCTAGCATCTAATAAAGAGCAGGTCAAGGATGGTGGTGGGAGAAGTAAAAGCACATTTAAGGCTTCGTTTGTAACGGCTTTCTTACTGTTTATTAAACTAATTTTCTAGTACAAAAAATTTAATTATTGTACTAGAAAGCTGATTTAAGAAGCAGTGAAAAAGCTAATCCCAAATGAAGCCTAAGTCTTTATTTGAAACAGCTTTCTTATTACTTTATAAATCAACTTTCTAGTAAAAAAAAATTTTGAGCTAGAAATTTTGACACTAAAAGTTATTTTAAAAAATAGCAAGAAAAACATCCCAAACGAAGCCTAATTTTCACGGAAAATAGAAATCTTTGGATATCTCATTAATGGAATATTTACTTCCTACTTAGGAATATAAAGCAGGATGCCATGTCACAATTATTGATGACAAACAACCTATTTTGTGCTGGTCAAAAGGTTTTGCATTCGCCGGACTGCATCAGCAATGACAAGGTTGTTTTCCTCCACAAATTTATTGTTTGTGTAAGGATCGTGTCAGTAGTTCTTAGAATGTAGTCATAGATTCACCATCTTGATGCAAGGCAGTAGAAAAATGATAGAGAAAAAAGGGTCAAAAAGGCAGAAAATTAGTCTAAAAGGTTCGACTTTAAGGTCTTATGGTGGCAATGGAATTCATTTGAATTGATTATTAAGGTTTTGTTTGAGACGGCTTTTTTACTATTTTTTTACAAAAAATTTTTTAAACTAAAATTTATTTACTAAAAAACTGATTTAGAAAGCAATAAAAAAGTTGTCCCAAACGAAACCTAAGCATGAGATCCACCTAATCATAACCGCCACCTAAAATGTTCTTACAGAAAGCACAACCAAAGCAGGATATAATAATACGATACTACTTTTTCCTTGAAAAGATACTAGAAAAGTAGTTTTTAAAGGATACAAGTGATCCAATTGCAACTAGCGCTCGAAATTTTGAATCAACGTCAAGACTCTGATCCTCTGCAATCTGGGAATTATTGCAAAAGTAAGCCAAGGATGATTGCGACATATTAAAGTAATCATATGGAGAAATATGCAATTTATTAACGTTTCCTGGAACATGCGGGCAATGAAGTTAAATAATATTAACATCATAGCAGGGAGTACAAGTAATACCTCAAGGGCAGCCGATAGAATTTGACCTTGGCCTTTGGCATCTTTCATTCCAATTAATAGCACAGAATAGCTACAAAATAAAAAAAAAAAAATTAATGAAAAGGTAAGAAAAAGGTTTACATGCACGTTGGATATCCTGTACAAAACAAAACATTGAAGGATAATTAAAGACAGGAAATTGAAAACTTCTCTCAACAAATTTGATGAAAAAGGACATGAAGTAACCAGATTGCTTAGACCAAATATAAATTTTAAAATGACATTTCATGGATTAAATATAAATTAACATAAGGGACGAAAACATACTAATCAATAATCAACAATAAAGTTTCTAGATTGTCAAATGAAGAGACTTGATAGCATATACTATTAATTATGTGAGTGAGTAAGAGAGTAGGGCAAAGTTGGCTACACTAGGAATATCTCTAAGAATATTAAAAACTAAATCTAATGAAATACTTAACCAAGCAAATAAAACTAACAAAAGAGAAAAAATATTAATATGCATTTTGAAAATTTACCCTAGAACCTAATCTCATAAAAACTCTCACCGCCAATAAAAGCGTAAAGAGGCCAGAGCACGAATTTACAAATCCCACAATTGACTCTCTCTTCTAAAAAGTTAGTATTTTGAGATCCAATCTTGAAGGGAAGAGCCTTTAATAAATGGTTAGCCGATGAGTTAGGTGAAGATCTATTCTGAATGTGCAAGAGCCTATAATCATCATGTGACTTTTCTAACACAGTGTACATGAATAAACTAAAAAACATATAACAAAAAACCTGAATGATTGAATATAGTAATTGCATATTGTTATGCATTGATCATTTATTAAAATCAGATAAAGTTAATTCAATTCATTCTTTAAGACCTTACATATATGTACTGCTTATGACCATTGCATTAGTATAAAAGATCGGCAAGCATATTGATTGTATCTTATTCATGTACAATGAATCTTGCACACGAATTATCTCGTTGAGCGTTTAGCTCATTAGTTGATGTATTGCAGGAAAGGAAACGGAGCTAGCGAGACTTTAGGCAGGTGATTGATCGCATATTGTATATATTCCTTTTATGAGTGCAATTTTTGATGTAAATAAAAGATTGATTAGTAAGTTATAAAATAAAAATTTTGGGTACGTAAAATTTTATTTCAAGTTTTTAGTAAAACTTTGTATTATGTTTTGATATATCTTGCTGCATGCTTTCGAATATTTAATCAAGAGGTATAATTCTATGATTGGAGTATAATTGTGTTGTGATAGTCTAAAAAGATTAAGTTTCACTCACTCAACCCTAATGAATGTGGTTTAGGATGGGTGTTAGTGGAAAGGTATGATGAGGGCATCGTCAGCAATTTCGACACGTGTACCATCGGAGACGCCGGAGATCGACGGCCACGATCAGGAGTTTTTTATTTTGAGTCATTTTATGTAGTAGTTTATTTTATTTTTCACTTTTTACTGTTTTACCCTTATGGGTGGTCATTTGATATTATAGCCCCGAGGGCATTTATGTCTTTTAGTTTTTGTTTCATTTTGGCCTATTTATAGGAGGCCTCATGCATTGTATTAGGGGATGAATATTGATATGAAATTTCAACTTTAGTTTTAGATCTCTTTGTGAGTTCTAGAGTTCTCTTTGTGAGTTCTCAAGTGAGGAAGCCTAGGAGAGGCTCAATCGAAGTACCCAACAACCCTCTTTGTGAGAGCTCTTGGTTCCTATCATCTTCCAACACTTCTTCCCTTCTCCCCTTGCCGTCGGCTCCCACAAACCGGCCACCAACTGACCGGCCAGCTACCGGCCCCCATTCCCCTGCCGCCACCGGCCTCCTCTTTTTTCCCCCAAGCCCTCCCTAGCTCCACCACCTCAAGCTCCCACCGACATCCAAGCCCTTCCCCTTCCCCTCACCCGACGCCCTCTCCTCCTTCCTCTTGACCACCGGCCCCATCTTCCCCCAAATTCATTATGATGATTTTAATCGTCATAATGACTCCCTAATTTGATTCTTGCAATAAAGGGAGGAGTTAGTAAATTTGATATTCAAAAGTTGAAATTCATAAACTTTCCATATCTGCAAAATTCCAAATAAGGAAAGATTTCGAATTTGAATCCAATCCAAGTTTCATTTAGAGGGGAATTATTAATTTCCCTCCTATTTGATCTCAACTTATTTGGAAAGCAATTAGTCTCCCCCTAACCCCTCTCCCTCTACCTCAATGCCGCCGACCACTCATTGATGGCTTTGCAATTAATTCCCATTAAAGCTCCCAATCCCTCCTTAATTTTAATTCAAAATTCTTCCTCCAAAACCACTTACATCTGAATTAATTTCAGAATTTCCAAAACTTCCTCTTCCCTCTCTCTATGGCCGGCCACCCATTGCCTCCCTTAATTAGGAGCTTAAGTCAAGGCTCCAAATTAAGCCCCATTAATTCCCACTTTCCATCCTAACGTCTAAGTTTCAAATTTCAAATTTTGAAATTATGAGAGCCCAACTCAAATTAAGGAAATCTGAAATTAATTTCAGATTTCCTCTCCTAGCCTAATCCAAGCTCCTCATTCAAGCCACCCCTTCCCCTTCTCCCTACCTTAGCCGCTCCCCCTCCCTTGCATCCCCACTCTTGGGAAAACTTAGTTGCTCATGAAACTTGAAGCCAAGAGAAGAATACGACCTCCTTTCCCAACCTCATCGTCATCGGTGCACGGCCGATCCTGAGATCGACCACGAATTTTATTCTTCCCGGACGTTGGATGCTCACTAGTCATCCCGTGGATTACCCGCCTCCGGCTACTTCTCCAACGGACTATACTTTGGGCGCCATTTGTCTCCTAGTGGCATTGCTCGGTTTGCTCTCAATCTTCCTCCGTTAAAGCTCCACCGTCAAGAGCGTGAGAGACCCAAAGTGAAGAGTTCTATTTGTTAACCATGGATTATTTTTTCTCGCCATAACATTACTCTCTATTTATATGTTGTCAATTTGATATTGGCTCGTTAATCTAGTTGTAATCGCATGCCTTACATAATTTCGACTTGATAATTCTAAAAACCTAACTTGGGTAAGCATTAATTCTATAACTAGGAAATTTTAATAATCTTATATTAAAATTCCCAAGCAGTTCTTGTTTCCATGAATATGTTTCACATCAAGGTATTTGACTGGATTCTGTTAAACCTTAGGTTTATTAACAGGTAAAAAATGGGGTGACACACAAGGCCACCAAATAATTGATCTTAGGCCAACTACAATCTAACAAATCCATTGATCAAAATAAGGACAAGTCATTATTAAACAGGCCTAAAGGCTCGAGTTAATGAGGAGGGAATAGATGATCAAACGGGTTTAAAATTTCATTCTCTAAAATTTTTAAACAATAATTATTTCCAATATATTGAAAGAGCTACTAAAATAGCAAATGCATTAAAAGAACATTATAACTGCTTTGATAAATACCCTTCTCTTGGACCGCACGCTTACGGTACATGTTCTATCCTTTTTTACTCTATGGATTCTTTGAATAATACATGTGAACGTTTGCAAATATAAGAGTGAGTTATACATAACTCAGTTAGTATGTCATGCTTCTAAATTATAGTAATACAAGATATTTTGATCAACATGCATGCTTGCTATAACATATGAATTAATTTTAAATAAATTTAAATTTGAAAATGACCATCAATCATATCTTATGTATGTAATAATCATATCATTGCATAACATTTTTTATAACTAATATCTAAATAGTACTAATAAAAGTACTTCCATTTTCATATCCTATGCCATAACCTTTTCCATTTCACATGCGCAAGTATATTGCTTTCCCAGTCAATGCCATAAAAGGAAATGCACCATCATTCAATCATGCACGCAAGTATTTCTGCTTGATAACTTTATTGCATGCTCTATACCATTTCATATCCTTATACAATAAACAATATTGTGCTAAATGATTAAATTATGATAAGTCTATTTCATCAAATTCAATATGATCAATTGCATTTAACAAAAATAAAACATAACTAATTTATAATAACAAGTAGTTAAATGCACTTAAAAGAAGCAACATTATTACCATAAATTAGGGATATAAGTACTCACCTCGAATCAAGTGCCTTAACAATTCACTCTAATCATCACTTTGTCGTCGTCAGATTAATACATATATAATTACATTATCATTGTCATACTTAAATTTATCTCTAACTCAAAAATAATTAGATGTTTTTTTTTACCATAAATTCAATTTATTACTTCATATATTATAAATTTAATAACTAAAATCTTAAACGCTATTTTTATACAATATAAATTGCCCTCTCCCTCTCTTTTTAATTAGCCATTGAATGAACCTAAATGCTCTTGTATTTAACTTATTTTTAAAAGAATTTATTCTCCTCGCTCTATAATATTGATTTATTGCTAATCATTTAAAATTTGATGAAAAATCATAATTTAATTATTAATATTTTCTAAAATAAATTTCTATATTATTATAATTTATTTATATAATTTAATCATATTGCTCTTTAATTAACTTATTATTTTATCTTCTAAAATAAATGATATTTTAAATTTATTATTACAAAATAACTTTTTCATCATATAAAATACATATTCTCTCAACTTTCTTTCAGAAGTTCTATCTTGCTTTTTATCACTCCTTAACTTCACCGATATCAATATTGGATCAGATTATTAACAATATTGAAGCATATTTAATGATTAATAAATAAATAAATATTTTTTTAATTTAATACCTAACATTTCGTTAATATAATTATATTAGTCCTTTTTATTTTAAAATATATATAACATTAAATTTTTTTTAAAGTATAAACTATATATCTCATGAAAGTATGAAGCTTTTGTTGATTACATAAATAGATATATTTTTATAACTCTTAATTTCTCATCTTGTATTAAAATATTTGTTATAACATTGCCAATAACTAGTTAGTTTGCAATTTTGACCTTTTTTAAAATTATAACCTATATCAATTTTTTAAATTAAAATTTCTAATTTATGAATATAAATTATTCTTAATATATTATCTAAATAATATTTAAAATTTTAGATTTTATTATCTTTAATTACATACAATTATCCTAAAAATTTGATAACTATATTAGAATATATATAACAAAAATATATAAATACACAAAATTTCTTACCTTTCATCGAACTTGTTCATGCCCTAGCCACTCGCCTGAGTGCATCTCCACCTCTCGTCGAGCTTGTCAACCACGTTGGTGCTCACTCTTCTCATCGCCATAGTTTGTAAGCCTCACGAATTCGGCCGCCAGCCCACACACCTGCTTTCACTCTCTCTCAGTTCCTCCTCATCTCATCTTTAGTAATTTGAAGGGACTTTCGCAACTCCTCCCTCTTGTGCCTCTAGGAGATGAAACCAAAAGGCCCTTCACCTACTCGCGACACCAAACATCAGAACGGACTAACCCTTCACCTCCTCATGAGAGAATTAATCAACTCCTCTTCCATGACACCAGGTGGCGAATCTCCTACACCTCCTTCGTCTTCCTCGATTCCACACAGTTGAACCGACTCTTAATCTTCTATGCACTTCTTCATCACCTTCCTCTTCGGCTTCCATAACTCCAAGTGATCAGAGCAGGATTGGGAAATTACAGCAACCAAGTTCAATAATTTATTAAACTTGGGGCCAGACTTCATGCTAACAAGCCCTTAGTCAAAACCAAATGAACCAAAATCCAATGTCTTGGACACATTTCTTTGTGCTATACTAAAACTTATGAACAATTTATGATCATGCCAAGTCTCTAAGCCACGTATTGGTCATGTCTAGTACCTCCCTTGATAAAATGGTTTGGATCCCTCCAACATTTGGCAAATTAGGTCCATTAGTAGACCCAAGATGAAGAAATCAAGAGATCATGATCAAGTTTCTTTCATCCACCTAACCATTTTTCATTTGACATTTTGACTAAATTCAAAATACCAAAGTTGAGCTTAAAATTGAGCCCATGTGATGTATTTAATCAAGAATGCTCTTTGGTGAGCAAGTTGAAAAATTAACTATGAGGACTTATGTTCATAGGAAGTCTCAACTACATATTTAAATAAACCTTGGCATAACATCAAGAGAAATCTTTTTAAAATAGATCTAATATACCTATAAAAAAAACTACTCAGTGCCATCTCATTATATCGAGTAAAGAGGATAAACGAAGGGTGGCTTTTCTTGTACGATCAATTATTTGCGTTCAAAGAGCACATTTTGAATCCACAATAAAGAATTTAATAACATGGCATCATCATCAAGAAAAAATATTATTTTTGCAGAGCAATAGTGCCCATGGTGTTAGTGTAATGCTGTTATTATAATTAAATAAATAGATGTCAATCCAAACTTCCAACGCAAGGCAAGAAAATCTATGATTACAACTTACAAGTAAATTAGGAGTGAAATGTTGAGCATATTAACCAAAAATCCCCTAACGAACCTCCAATTTGTATATCCAATTGGACATACTTGACCAAAAAGAACATGTTTAAGAATAGCATTGCACCTTATCCTAATAGAAAACTAATCTATTCTACCACTTCACCATTCTGAAGTACTAAAAAAAAGTTAAAGACCAAGGAAGATTTATCAGTAAAGGAACTATCATGTCACAACTAACAAATGAATACTAAAAGGTTCCCAGTGATCACACATAAAATATTACATCTAAGAAGCTAAATTATAACGATACAATATCATCAGAATGCTTTCCCGTACAACATGGTAGGTAGGGCTATGTTTTCAATATCAAATATGGTTTCGTATAAAAGCTATGCCAAAGAATCCATGAGCCTCACTAAAAAAACACATTGCTTCACATGGTCAAGATAATAGTTGCTTGCTTGAGTATAATATTTATAATATTATTTAGAAAAAAAATAAAAAAGTTGCTTACTTGAGTACCAAAGTTGAGTAAGCGAAATGCACATTCTTGTTAAATGATGGTCTACAGTTTGACAATGTATCAAGAATCTACAAATTCATAAACAACATCTTAAGAAATGCTTTTGCATGAAGTAAGAGATTCGAAATGAATTTAAAACCAATTCTTAAAAATAAGGCATGTTTTATTCAATTGTAGATAATTTGTAATTGCAAAAATGCAAGATGACAGCAGATCGGTAATCATAGGCTTCATTCCATCCTCTTTAAATAGAAATCTAATTTTGGAAATAGGTAGTTACTGTTTGTTTTCTTCTCCAATGTCAGCATATATTAACATTTGTGAGATATATTGAAAAGAAATGCTAATCAATTTGAGCTAAAAAGCAACATGCGTCAATTGCATTTACTAAGCTAGTGATAGAATTTCAACTCTATACTGGTAACAAAAGCAACAAATATATTTTTGTCCGGCAATAATTTTACATTAGGAATGATGGGATGACCAAAAGGTACACTAGCACTTAGAACAATCAGCAATTCAATCTCCACAATAATCTACTACAGATGCATTTGGTATAGCCGAGCAAGTGACAATAAGATGTGGTTTCTAAACAACGCTGTCAATTTTTAATTGTTCGCTAAACCTGAAAGTAATAGTTGTGGATCAATGCTGAAACTTCAACCAATAAAATATTAAATCAAGAAAATGTGATCAAGCTCAGATGAAGGCCTCGTTTGGGATGACTTTCTTACTGCTTCTTAAAATGACATTTTAGTATAAGAAATAAAATTTTTGTACTAAAAAGCTGTTTTAAGAAGCAGCAAGAAAGCCGCCGCAAACGAAGCTGAAGAAACCAAGTTTGGAAGAAGCAAATTTCAATATTTATGGGTAAATGTCCCTAACTGCCTCCTCAAATACTGCTAGGCTTCTTGCCACCACCGACAGCAGTCACCTGCCTCCACCAGCTCACACATTGACTGTGGTTGCCAGATATCATCACAGCCTACTTCGAAACACACACCAACACCACGCTTCTGGTCATCAAATCCAAAATAACAAAATTTATATGCATTTACGAAACAAAATCCTTTTTTAGGGAATTTTAACAGTTCTCGACAATGCCACATCATTCCTATAAAACAGTTTAAAAATGTCTGAGCACTTGCTAATTGCTATAGTAATCCTAACAGTTTTTATTAAATAATATTCAACTTTACTCGATAATGCTTCCTGCAAAAACTTTTTACCAATACTTTTGAAAGTAGTTTTTCATAGTCAAATATTTTTAACTTCATAACAATTCAAAATATCTAACTTTCTAATGCCAACATAAAAAACATGGATCTATTGATAGCTTTATTCCTTAGTTTTTGACACATTATGTTCTTTGTGCATCTTCACTAGCATAAATTTCCTTTACTATTGCTACAATTGGTTGTTCAGTTGAAGATAAAAAAGACATGCAAAATATTGCAGTCACTAATATTGGCGCATATCCAACAAAGGCACCATTTAGTATAGCTTTCTGGTATCTGTTTCTGCTTCATAAAACAACAGAGTCAGCTTTAGGATGCTTGGAAAAAACAATTATGACATTAAATCTTGGTGCATGAAAGCTAAAAAATAAATTAATTAGTAAGGTAGTTTAGTAGCTTCACAAAATATTGCTTTTAAGGGCTCTATATAAATAAATATTATTATTTTAAATTATTTGTATATTAATTAGAATTAGGATGTTATATCAAAATTAAATAATGCGTAATAATATTTATTTCAACAATCAATCAACTAATGTAATCACTCCATTTGTGATCACATTGCAAATCTTGCTTAATATGGGTTTGCCTAATTTTACATTAAAAAAACATCAATCAACTCATCAGTACCATAATTTTTGCTAAAAAATCCACAACTATTATAATACTTAAGATTGTGATCTTAAAATGATTTTATCAAACAATCATCTGCATCAGATTAGAGCACAAAATAACAAATCACAACATTAGACAGTAATATTAAGTTGAAACTAAGACTTTAGATGGCATGATACAACGCTTACATCTCTTGCTATAATCTGGTGCACTAAGTGGGTTTACTTTTTTGCTTTAATGCACAAAGTACAAAGTGTAAAGCGAAGCGCTTCATAAACAAGAGTATTCATGACTTTTTATCACATATACATATATTATAAGCAAACAATAGTCATTTAATTAGCCAAACTTAAATCACATTGGATAATATTTTTTAGCAAATATAATGACACATTCAATAATAGTAATATCTAGTTATTCGAATAAAAAAAGAAGAAGATATAAATAATTAAGAGATAAAAAAACATGAACTCGATAATACTTGTGAGATTGAGTGACCAATTCGAGATTGAGAGCCGAAGACAAAGTGAAGCGTGACAGAATAAAGACGTGACATCGATAAACATTCATAGGAAGAAGCTTGTGAGCAAGATTGATGAGGTCATCGATAGGAGATTTCGGCGCGTCTATCAGAGACGACCACGGAGATTGACGGCCATGATTGCAAGTCTTTATTATTGATTTTTATTTGTACCTTCAGTTTTAGTATTATGTTTTTATTCTCGTAGTTTCCCATTTTACCCTGCGGGTAGTAGTTGTTTTTGTAGCCCCAAGGGGCATTTTAGACTTTTGCACTTTATTTTCTTTGTAGCCTATTTATATGGCCATGATATCTTGTATGAGGGATTATTGAATGAATGAATTTTTTTTTACAATTTGTTCTCTTTGTGAGTGCATGGAGTTCTCTTGGTGAGTGCTCCCATTGAGATCTCTTAGTGAGTTCTCAAATTATCTTTTCTTTTGTTTAGCATAATCTTTTTTTTTTTTCACTACAATTTTCTTCTAAAGTCTCCCCACCATTTGCTCTACCGCCGGCCCCAAAGCTTTTCCCCCACCGCCGGCCAAGCTTCCACCACCATCCACCACCACGCCGACGACCACCCTCCTCCTCCACCACCGCCTCTCCACCACCTCCTTCCCCCTCATTGAAATTGGATTTTCAATTTCCAATTTCTTTCCAAATTTGGAAAATTCTATTTTTGGAAAGTTTTTGAAAATCAATCCAAAATAAACTTTCATGAGATTGGATTTATTTTCATATTTTCCTAGTCATCAAATCACACTTGGAAACCCCCTTCCTCTCTCCCCCAATTCCCTCCCTCATTAGCCCAAGCCGCCGGCCCCCCTATGGGAAAATCCATTAAAGAGCAATTACTCCTCTTAAATCCTAATTGAAATTCAAATTAGGATTATAATTTTCCCTCCAATCCTTTTTAAAACTGAAAATAAATTCAGTTTTCTCCCATAATCCCTCCCTAATTGAAGATTCCCAATTAATGCATTAATTGCATTAATTGGAATTTCAAATCCCAAAATCCCTCCCTCCTAATCTCACAAAAACTGAAAGGAAATTTCAGTTTCCTCTCACCCAGCCGTCCCCTTCCCCCTTTCTTGCTCTCCCGCCGGATCTCCCCCTCCCTTGGCCAAGCCGCCGCCCCACTTGCTCTCTTTGGGGAAAGACCTCGCTTGCGGCAACCACTCGGATCCACTCCAAGGATGCATGGACGAACCCGAGTGGAATTACGGTTTTGAGTACGACAACAACGGAAGGGTCGACATCCTCCGATCACAATTCTTCGACGTCGGATTTGACTCCGACGATACTGTCGAGGAATATTTGGGACGCATCGTGCCGACGCTCATAGACTCTATCGACGAACACTTCTCCGTCTACACTTGGCTTATCAAAGGTCGATCTACCGTGCCTCCTCCGCCTCCGAGATCTTCTTCCACGACAACGTTCCTTGGCGCTTCCATCTTAGTGACAACCTCCATGCTAGCTTGGACAATCTTCCGCCGCTCAACTTAGTCTCCGTAGGAAGAGAGTGCTAAAGGTCTCAAAGTGTGAACAACTTGGTATTAACCGTGGGATTTTTATTTACTAGCTTTTGTTTTATGTTTTCTTTTGCATTTGCTTAAAAGACTTAGCTCTCTCGTTGTATTTTCTTGCCTAGCAAATTAAACATCGAGAATTACTTATGATCTACTTGACTTTGATGCATGATCAAATAATTTGAGGAGCTAACATTTAATTCTCTTTTTAAATTCTTGTGTAACTCTCCATTGCGTCACATCAAAGATATTGCTAGCACCAACAATAAGAACTAATAAGAAGCTAATGAGGACATCCGACCGTGAAAAGTTTATCAGAAAAGGGACCGAAGATCTACGGCCATGATTGAACCACTTTATTTTTGAGCTTTTAGTTGTATTTGATTTATTTATGTATCTTTACCATTTTGGACCCTCTCCACTACCCTCACTTACCGTTAGGTCTCTAGCTGACTTTATGACCGATGACCCCTGCGGAGGGTGACGACTTCGCGATTGTTATCATTAATCCTAGACCCTATCAAGAACCTATAGGAGACAACAACACTTGGAGGGACAACGACGCTCAGTTGTTGAAAAACATTAGAATTGATGCCCCAACATATTGACCCTCAAGTTTTCCTTGATTGGCTCAAGTCGATGGATAGTTACTTTAAGTGGTACTATCGGAAGCAAAGAAAGTTTCGGAGGGGAGCCAACCTGACCAATGATTATAGGAGAACACCCAATGAAAAGAAAAATTCTACCACCGCACTTAAGCTCTTTAAGTGGAATCTTGGAGAAGTCAGTGATGACGCCTCGTTGTGAGTAATCAGAAGTCATTCGGGAAGATGGTGAGGGCATACTAGCAGCCTAACCTATCCAGCCGACAAGTAACCAGCCAGCCTCAAAACCGGACCGGTGGCTGCTGTCAGCGTTCTTCTCCTGAACCTTCAACCAAATGTTGCATTATGGGCTTGCCTTAATTCACCATAGCGACGACGACGAGGAAGAGCCCGATACCCACCATGTCTTTTACGGAGGATGAACCCGTCACTCTGCAAGTCATTAGATGTGCGCTGTCCCAACCCAAGCCGAGTCAGCCATTTTCCACACCTTTACTAAGATCCTGTAAGGTTATTGTCGATAGCGGAAGCTGTATCAACGCTGTCTCGGCCCTTTAAGGCCTCATCCTATAAGGTCGCGCTCGGAAATCCATCCCGCTCGAGTCTTTGGTGTGATGTGTTGACTATGGATGTGGGTCCTTGGCCGCCCTTGGCTGTTTGACAACTACATTTGGGAGAACGAACACCTGCGTGTTCGATCAAGTTGATTCCCTCACAGCCCCGACCCCCCACCCCCACTTCTTAACTGCGAAAGAAGTGGACATTGAGCTTCACCACGGATCACCCATGTACGCCCTGGTAGCTAGGGAAGTGGATGATGATCACGAAGGGCAAGTCCCTGACCAGAGCAATACGCTGATGTCTTCCCCGAGGAGTTACCTGACCAACTTCCTCCCCTCAGAGACATCCAACATGTCATAGACTTGGTTCCTGGGGCATCCCTGCCTAACCTCCCTCACTACCGGATGAACCCAACGGAGCACGCTGAGCTAAAACGGCAAGTAGAGGAACTTCTACAACGAGGATTTATTAAGGAAAGCCTTAGCCCATGCGCCGTTCCTGCCCTCCTAACTCCAAAGAAAGACGGCTCCTGGAGGATGTGTGTTGATAGCCGCACTATTTACCGTTACGCTTTCCAATTCCCCGACTAGACGACATGCTCGATATGATGACTGGGGCAACACTGGTGGATTTAAAAGCGGATATCATCAGATTCCGCCCTAGGGATGAATTTCAAAACAAAAGACGGGTTATATGAATGGTCATGCCTTTTGGCCTTAGTAACGCTCCTAGCACTTTCATGCGGATTATGACCCAAGTCCTACGACCCTTCCTAAAAATTCGTAGTCGTCTACTTTGATGATATCCTAATCTATAGTAAATCCGTTTTGGGACACCTGAAACAAGTATGTGAGATTTTGAGGAAAGAGCAGTTATATGCGAACCCTCCCCGTCACCTTACTGATAGCGTCACCTTTGCTTACAAATTTTAAATCAAGAAATCAAATAATTTGATCCTCTTTTTAAATTCATATTTGACGCATCTTAGAGTTGTGATTAGAAAGTCACATGGTTAACCATTACGGGCTTGTGGTTCTTCTCCAAATTCAATTCCCTAGACCGGTTTCTAATTCGAAATTCCCCACCTTTCCTAATAGTCGCCGATAAAATTTCAAATCAAGACATTGAAGACGCACCTTAAACGAGAAAGATTTTAATTTATTTGAATTTGAATTTTCTTTCGTAAAATAAGATAAAGTATCCCCAATCATGCCAATTTAAATTAAATAGGGATTTGCCATAATCCCTCCATAAATAATATTCTATATTTGGCAAGCCTCTCAATTCCCTAAAGCAACTCCCCCAATCACCCTAGCCGCCGCCCCTCTCTCTCTCCCATCTTTCCCCTTTTTTCTCCTTCCAATTAATTTTCCCCCAATCAATCCCTCCCCAAATTAATTCCAGATTTTGCTAATTGCAGAAGTTAATTCTAGATTTCCAAATTGTTGTCTCCACTACCATATATCCATAAAGTCTGAAATTACATGTCACCATATCCCTACTCCTTCCTCCTAAAATGTTTGCCCCTAACTTGTTCTTTCTCTTGAGAATGAAGATGGGAGCCCTCCTCCCTTGACCAACTAAAATGTTTTCCCTTTTATAGACATTATAGGCGGAATTTGTCCTCGCTATCATGCTTGACCGATGTAGGTGCAGGTTGATTTCCATCAATCTGTTTCCTCAATCTCCTGAGCTCATCTAGTATATGAATATTCATGTCCACTTGTTTTTTTTCAAATATTTTCTGACTCCGCTGTCAGGTTAGTCCACCTGTGAGAAGGGACACGACGATTGTGAAGACAAAGAACACGGAGAGGAAGTGTGACTTCGGATGCGAGAGGAAGAAACATCGTCGAAGGAGATGATGCCAAGAGAATTTCGTCGAAGGAGCTCGCGGGCACGGTCAAAACAGAACATTGAGTCAATGAAAGAAAAGGCTAATCAGCTGGTTTAGATAGGGCTTTTTGCGTTGGATTTGTGGCGGAATTCTGATGGCTTTGCGGCGGCAAATCAACGCTAGATTTGCGGCGGATTTTTCCGTCGCAAATATGTTACAAAAAATACAACAGAAAATTCCGTCGCAATTTTAGAAAAAAAAAATTCCGTCGTAAAGTCCACCACAAATTGATGACTTTCATATAGTCATAGACTAATTGTAATACATCTACTCTCGTAACTGGGTCATCGAAAGACCAATGTTTTATGTGACCAAACCATCTCAGGTGACTCTCTAATTGTATCTGCCACTGGAGGTACTCCAATCTTTTTGTAACGACCCAGCCCGGTGAGCTGTGCAGACAAGGCGGGAACAGAATCAGACGTTCAGAACATAAATTTTTTTTAAAACATATATTTAATTAATCTAAAATACTTCACAAGAAATTAAAATCACCACTAAACATTTTTCAAATATATAATAAACATTCCATATCATTTCATATCATTCAAATATACAAATGTGGCTTTAAAATTTCTCAAACATGCCGAACCACCCAAAAATGAGTAAACTACAACTAAGAAAAACATAAGAGGAACCTGTCAGCTGGTCCTCTACATCTGTAGGCGAACCAAGGGTGGTTAGCCATTCTTTGCAGCGGCTTCTCCTAAAAATGTTCCAAAACGAGGGAATGAGCTAAAGCTCAATAGGAAACACTAACTCTAACATCTTCACATGCCTTTTAAAAGAAAATTTACATGTATGCTAGAAGTAAAATGTCTTGATTGTTTTGTTATCCATGTTGATTCTTATGTATATGCCACATGAAATATGCTAGTTCATATGTCTTATGTATGTCATATGCCTTATGAATGTCATATGTCTTATGTATGTTGTATGTCTTAAATATGCCATATGCCTTATGTATATCGTATGTCTTAAGTATGTGCTTGCTTATGCTTTATCTTATACATCCGTACTTGAGTACCATAAGTATACTGATCAGGTACACATATCTTTTTGGCCATTCTTTTTCTTTCCTCTTTTGCCCCAAAGGGTCATATTGCTCATAAGAGCCATATTTATGCTTTTGCATCATATTTGATACTCTGCCTTCAATATACACAACCATTCAATAATTCTTTTCCATAAAATCATATGTAGGTAATATAACATTTTCATATCAAGCATATGTATTGAGTATGAGGCAATATTGCATGAAAAATATTTCTATGCTTTGCTTACTATCATATGATAAGAATTATAATATGTTTGAGAACATTAAAAATGCATTGATTCATAGAATATTTAATGAACATTTCTATCAAATAAGAAGAATATTTCATATGCATTTAATATATAACAACTAAGGAGATATTTCAAAATAAAGATATAAAAGAACATGAATATGAAGAAATAAGGTATTCCTACCTCAATTGCTGTCCTTTGAAAGTGTCTTTTCTCCAATCTTTTCTTAATACATTCTTTTCTCAATTCCTAAGGAAAAGAATTTACAACATAAACCTCTTATATCAATTCAAAATTACTATTCCTCATTAACCCTATACATGT
Source organism: Dendrobium huoshanense (assembly GCA_016618105.1). NCBI lineage: Eukaryota > Viridiplantae > Streptophyta > Magnoliopsida > Asparagales > Orchidaceae > Dendrobium > Dendrobium huoshanense. Next base: position 29,042,721 of record CM028349.1, on the reverse strand, counting down.
CATAACTAATTACTCCCTTAAGCTCACAAATACTCATTCACAAACTCATACCCTAAAACACTTATCTATCACATAAGCATGTTCATTACATAAAACATGAGTCTTAATTCTAAGGTAAAACATAGATCCTAATTGGTAATTACCTTATTATTAACCCATAGTTTATCACATCCCTTCCTTCACTAAAATAAAATTTAAATGAAATTTTTGATTTTATCTACTCATACTTCACTAATATCATTAAGTTTGCATAATAAAACATCCCTCTTTTCTAATTCCAAGATTAGGGTATTAAATTTTTGGATTAATACATATAAAAATTAGAGAAAATATTTTTTTCATCAAAAAGTCCAATTTCTCTTAAGAGACCTCCCATAACCCTTAAGAATAGAATTCGTTAACATGCAAGCTTAGAAATGCAAAATTAGGAAAAGCCCTAATTTGGAAAACCTAAAAATCTTTAAACAAAAATTAATTTCTTGCTTAAACTTGCTTCTAAACATCTCCTAACAACATTCTTAATTAAAATCTCATTTAAAAACAAAACCCTAATTTTTGGAACTTTGTTTTCATGTTTTATGACTTGAAAACATAGGCATAAACAAGTCCTAAATATTTTCTAAAAAAAATTTCATCAAAATCAAAACTCTAAATATTTGGTTCATGAAAATCTAAGGGAAAAGAACAAGATTTTCAAGTTTAAATCTTACCTTTTATCTTCTCTAAACATTCCCTTTGATTTTCCCTATAAATCGCCGCCAGAAAACTCGCCGCCACCGCTCGCCGAGCCCAAGCCATCGCCCTCTCCTCCTCTTCTCGTGTGTTCCTTTGTTCGATCGAGAGAAACACAAGAGGGACCGAAATATTTCGGTCCCTAGAAGGTATTTTGCCTATATGAGGGAGAGAGCTCACCAAAAGATGCATGTACCCTCACTAATAAAGATTTCCTTAAGAGCTCATGAGGGCAAAATGGGTATAAAGGGTAAAATGTTACTTAAACAATCTTCGACGATTTTTCATTTCCAAACCGTGCAAAATTTAGTATATGTTCTTTATACCATTTCGATCGAAATTTCATGTAAAATTTAATAAAATTTATTTCGTCGAATTCCAACAACTTTGAAATTTTGCATAAATTCATCGCGTTGCATCGAAATGCATGCGACGCATCCAATCGACATTTTTCGGGTTTTACAATTCTCCCCTCCTAAATAAGAATTTCGTCCACAAAATTTAAATGAGAGGAAAAACAAACATACCTTACATATAGAGATAAGGATAGTACTTGCTCATTTCCGACTCCTCTCAAGTAGCATTCTTCTCTAACCAATGTTTCCATAGAACCTTAACAAAAGGTATCTCCCTGTTCCTTAGTTGTTTCACACTGAACTCCAAGATATGATCCGGTTCTTCAACATAAGTAAGATCTGGCTGTAAGTCCACATATTCTGTTATGATCTTAGAAGGATCATATGATATAAACTTTCTTAGGGAAGAAACATGAAACACATTGTGGACAATATATGTAGCTGGTAAAGCTACCTTCCCAATCCTTTCCACAATCTCAAAAGGACCAATGTAGCGGGGACTGAGTTTGCCAACCTTGCCAAAATGAAGTACACCCTTCATAGGCCTGATCTTTATGAAGATAAAATCCCCTACACTAAATTCCACAGAACGGTGCTTAACATCATAATACTTCTTCTGCCTATCTTGTACTGCTTAATAACCCATCCCTAATAATTCTGATATTGCTTGTAGCATCATTCAGGCTGGTAGAGAAGTTTCAGCGGTACCATCTGCTTTTGGTGGTAGCAGTAGTACTATCATAGACACTTTCACACAGATGATGGCTGCTGTGACACAGCTAATTCAGCATTCCCAAAAGCAGTCTCAGTTTAGTTCCAGGAGAGAGACCTCTGTGGATAAGTATATGAAAATCTTTCAAGACATGCGACCACCTCTCCTTACAGGAGTAGGAGAACCAGTTGATACTGAAAACTGCTTATGAGGGTCGAGAAGATTTTAGAAGGTATGCATTGTCCTGCCGATCGAAAGGTAACTTTAGCCACCTTTGCTTTGGATGGAGAAGCTAAGAGATGGTGGAGAGGACAGTTATTGAAAAAGTTTGGTGGCAGAGCAGCATCTCAGATCTTATGGGATGATTTTGTTAAAATTTTCAGAGACTGATTCGTGCCTCTTTTGTGAGGAGGCAGATGCAAGAGCGATTTATTTGGTTGGTACAAGGGATCGGACAGTTATGCAATATGAAACTGAGTTTACTATGCTGTCCCGTTATGCATTTCAGATTATCTCAAGTGCTGAAGACAAGTGCCATAAATTTTTGTCAGGACTTCGCGATGCGATTAGCTAGCCATTGATTCCTTTTGGCCTTGGTGATTATGTTTTTTTGGTTGAGAGAGCAAGGAGAATAGAGATTAATTTTTAGGCTACCCAGAAGAGAAGAAATTTTCTTAAAAAGATAAAGGGTAAGGCCAGGAGCTTCCAGACACATTCTGGAGGTCCTAGTATGAAGAATGCTAGATCTTTTAGTGGTGGGAGTTCATCCAATGTCAGAACCAATAACAAGTGTGGCAAGCTATATAGAGGTGAATGTTTATCTAGCTCCAATGTTTGTTTTTGGTGCCGTCAGCCAGGGCACATGGCTAGGAATTGCCCAAGGGGTCCAAGGGAGGGGAGGTCTAGTGCTCCTCTACCTCAACAGAGTACTGGGAGAAACCTGATAGTTGGTAGACTTAGAGCTCAAGAGTCTTCTGCTTCGGCATCAGTACCTAGTCATCCGGCTACGAGACCTGTTGTGCAACCAAGGGTCTATGCTATCACGTAGTAAGAAGCCAAAGAATCTCTTAATGTGATCACAAGTATTATTTATGTTCAATGTCTACCTAGTAGATTGCTTTTTGATACCGGTGCATCACATTCTTTCATTAGTTAGGAGTTTGTTAAGAAGCATACATTGAATGTCCGCACTATGCTCACTGCACTGTCAGTTTTGCTACCTGATGGGTCGAGTGTGATTACCTCAAGTGAATGTTCACCACTACTTTCTTTATGCAAAAGGGATTTTGAAGTTGAATTGATTGTATTACCACTTATAGAATTTGATATGATTCTAGTGATGGATTGGATGTCTAACCAATTGATCTCCATAGACTGTAATAAGAAAGTGGTAAAATCAAGCTTCCCGGAGGAGAGAAGCTTGTCTTTTAAGGCGATAGAGATGTATCTTCTGTGATCATTTCATCTATGAAAGCCTATAGCTTAATTTTGAAAGGGTATCCAAGCTTTCTAGCTCATGTAAGAGACACTTCAAAACAAGTGCCAAAGTTGAAGGAGATTGTTGTGGTAAGGGACTTTCCTGATGTGTTTCCTGAGGTCTTACCTGGAATGCCTCCTGTTAGAGAGATTGATTTCTCTATTGATCTTGTACCTGGTGCTGAGCCTATTTCAAAAGCACCATATCATATGACAATTAAGGAACTTCAAGAGCTGAAGTTACAATTGCAAGAATTACTTAAGAAGGGATTTATTCGCCCTAGCACCTCACCCTGGGGAGCACCAGTTCTCTTTTTTAAGAAGAAGGATGGTAGCATGTGACTCTGCATTGATTACAGGGAGTTGAATAAGCCTACCATTAAGAATAAGTATCCTTTGCTGAGGATAGATGAATTGTTTGATCAGCTAGTAGGAGCCACAGTCTTCTCCAAGATTGATATGAGGTCTGGATATTATCAGTTGAGGATTAAGGAGGAAGATATCCCTAAGACAACATTTAGCTCAAGGTATGAACAATACGAGTTCATAGTGTTACCTTTTGGGCTAACAAATGCCCCAACTGCTTTTATGGATCTGATGAATCGGGTCTTCAAGCAAATGCTTGACAGTTTTGTCATTGTCTTCATAGATGACATTCTGATCTATTTTTGTGATGAAGAGCATCATGTCAATCATCTTCAGGCAGTGTTGCAAGCTCTAAGAGGCAATGAATTGTATGCCAAGTTCTCTAAATGCGAGTTTTGGCTGAAGAATGTGACTTTTCTGGGTCATGTAATTAAAGGGGATGGTATTTCTGTGGACCAGCATAAGGTGCAGGCTATAACTGATTGGCCCAAACCTACAACAGTGACCGAGATTTGGCACTACAGAAGGTTTATAGAAGAGTTTTTCAAGATTGCTGCACCTTTGAGTAGACTGACTCAAAAGGCAGTTAAGTTTGAGTGGAACAGTCAATTTAAGGAAGCTTTTCAGGAGTTAAAGACTCATTTGATTACTGCACTGATTCTTACTATTCCTTTAGATACTGAAGAATTTCAAATTTTTAGTGATGCATCACTGAAGGGCTTGGGTTATGTCTTGATGCAGCATGAGAGAGTAGTTGCCTACGCCTCTAGGCAACTGAAAAGTCATGAGAAGAACTACCCAACCCACGATTTGGAACTTGTTGTTGCAGTTTTTGCTTTGAAGATTTGGCGGCACTATCTTTATGGTGTATATTGTGAAGTATTTACAGATCATTAGAATCTGAAATACATTTTCACTCAGAAAGAGCTGAATTTAAAGCAAAGGAGATGGATAAAATTGCTTAATGACTATGATTTAAATATTTAGTATCATTTAGGAAGAGCCAATACTGTTGCTGATGCGTTGAGTAGAAAAATGTCAGTGAAGTTGAATGGTTTACTAACTCAGCAAGAGAAGCTAATTGAAGAGATGGATAGCTTGGAGTTGTCTGTAGTACTTCCTACAACTGAAAATGTAGAATGGTTGAGTCAGTTGACAGTGCAATCTGATTTGAAGAGTAAGATTTCTGAAGTCTTATGGAAGGATCCAAATTTTGTAAAGATCATTCAGTTAGTAAAGGCAAGTCGTGAAGAGGATTTCATTCTTGATGAAGACAATCACCTTTGGTATAAGGGCAAGGTTTATGTGCCTAATGTTGGTGATTCGAGGAAGGATGTTCTTTATGAAGCTCATCACTCTGCTTATATCATTCATCCTAGTAGTCATAAGATGTATTAAGACCTTAAGGGTTTATTTTGGTGGCCTAGGATGAAGAGAAGTGTAGCTGATTTTGTTGTTAAATGTACCGCTTGTTAGTCAGAAAAGGCTGAGCATCAAAAGCCAGGTGGATTACTTCAAGCATTACCGATTCCAAGTGGACATTGCTATGGATTTTGTGTCAGGTTTACCCAGATCTCGATAGGGTCATGATGCTATTTGGGTTATCATTGATAGACTTATAAAGTTTGATCACTTTTCGCCTATTCGATTGACTGACTTAGTTGAGAAGCTAGCAATGTTGTATGTGGCTGAAATTGTTCGTTTGCACGGTGTACCTAAGTCTATAGTATCTAATCAAGATGATAGATTTACTTCTGGACTTTGGAAGAAATTTCAAGAGGCTATGGGCACCAAATTGACTTTTAGTACGACCTTCCATCCTGATGCTATCAAGAATTTATGTACTTTTTATTTTATTTGAACAATAGTATATTTTGTTTTCTTTTCTTTTTTTTAGCTATCCAATGATGGGAAAGCATCCAATGAACATGGTAGGTAGTGCATATGGCTTGGTAGACCTTTGGTTTGCTGGCTTGATTGGTCCGTAGCTACTGGTGGTTCTCGGTTGGCTGTTTTGGAGCATTCGTTATTGAGCTGGTTCTCTAAGTTGCTTGAGCTAAAGTTTAGTAGCTCATTAATATCCAAAAAGGTACCTCATTATGAAGTTTATTTTTGGAGTGGCCTTGTCCCTTCCCCTTCCCCTTTTCTTCTTGTCTCTTGGGATTCCGTGGCTTGTATTAATTGGGGGCTGAATTCTATGCTTTGAATTCATTGGGAAGTTAATGATTTTTGTGCTTTACCTCTTGGGATCTCACGGCTGGCTCCTTATTCCGTGACCGTCCCTCGTTTCCCGTGGCTGTGGCTCTCGGTCCGTGCGGTTCCCTCGTCTCCCGTGGCTGTCTCCTTGGTTCCTGGTTTGGGTGTTTATCCGTGAGCTTTGGGGGGAGATTTCTATGCTTATTATGCTTTGGTTCTAATGAAAATTAAAGACATGTGGCTCTTGGCATTCCTCTCTCTTGCCTATAAATATGAGAAGATGTTATGAAGAAAGGGAGTTGATATTTTGTGAGCATATTTGCTGTTAACCTGCGGGTTTATTCGGAAATCCTGCGAGCTCTTTCCAACCTTCTTTTCTCATCCCCTCCGGAAATCCTGCGGGCTCTTTTCACCCTTTCTTCTCGGGCTTCTAATCTCTTCGTCTCTCCGCAAGTGCCACTCCATCTGTATCCTTCTTCTCAAAGTAAAGCAACTTTAGGGTGTCGTATCAGAGTTGACTTGAAGCATCTATTGAAGAAATTGGACAATCTTGCAGTGGTGGACCATCGGTTTGCTAGTTCTATGCACTTTACTTATTTAACCTACAAATTCGATGCATGTGAGGAACCCGCTCTGACGGTTGTCTGAGGATAGCGTCTTTTTAAATTTCTTTATTTCTTTAAAATCTCCTAGCATCTTTGTTGTGTTTGTCAAGTTTTGGGTCGTTTGCGTTTATTTAATAAAGTTTGTTTTAAGTTCTACTCATTGTGTCAGTTTTTCTCTTGTTTGTCTACATCACATCCTCAGACTGATGGACAAACTGAGCGGACTATTCAAACCCTTGAAGACTTGTTGAGGCTGTGTGTTCTTGATTTTGGTGGAGATTGGGAATCTCATATTCCTTTGATAGAGTTTTCTTACAATAATAACTTCCAAGCCAGCATACGAATTGCTCCATATGTAACACTCTATGAAAGGAAATGTAGAACACCTCCATGTTGGGCAGAGGCAGGTGAGAGGAATGTAATTGGAGCATATTTGATTGATGATGTTACAAACAAGATCATAATAATAATGGATAGGTTGCTAGTAGTATAAGATAGACAGAAGAAGTATTATGATGCTAAGCACCGTTCTGTGGAATTCAGTGTAGGGGATTTTGTCTTCATAAAGATCAGGTCTATGAAGGGTGTACTTTGTTTTGACAAAGTTGGCAAACTCAGCCCTCACTACATTGGTCCTTTTGAGACTGTGAAAAGGATTGGGAAGGTAACCTACATATTGGCTTTAACAGCTACATATGCTGTCCACAATGTGTTTCATGTTTCTTCCTTGAAAAAGTTTATATCAGATGGTCCTTCTAAGATCATAACATAAGATGTGGACATACAGTCTGATCTTACTTATGTTGAAGAACCGGATCGTATCTTGGAGTTCAATGTGAAACAACTAAGGAGCAGGGAGATACCTTTTGTTAAGGTTCTATACAAACATGGGTTGGAGAAGAATGCTACTTGGGAGGAGTCGGAAATGATGAAGTGCTATCCTCATCTCTTTATGTAAGGTATGTTTATTTTTTCTCTCATTTAAATTTCGTAGACAAAATTCTTGTTTAGGAGGGGAGAACTGTAAAACCCGAAAAATGTCGATCGGATGCATCGTACGCATTTCGATGCACCGCGACGAATTTAGGTGAAATTTCAAAGTCGTCGGAATTCGAGGAAATAAATTTTATTAAATTCTACATGAAATTTCGATCGAAATGGAATAAAGAACATATACTAAATTCGTACGGTTTAAAAATAAAAAATCGCTGAAGATTGTTTAAGTAACATTTTACCCTTTGTACCTATTTTGCACTTATGAGCTCTTAAGAAAATCTTTGTTAGCGAGGGTACATGCGTCTTTTAGTGAGCCCTCTCCCTCATATAGGCAAAATACCTCATAGGGACTGAAATATTTCGGTCCATCTTGTGTTTCTCTCGGCCGAATGAAGGAGCACACGAGAAAAGGAGGAGAGGGCGACTGCTTGGGCTCGGCGAGCGGCGAGCGGCGGCGGCGAGTTTTACGGCGGCGGTTTAGAGGGAAAATCAAATGGAATGTTTAGAGAAGATAAAAGGTAAGATTTAAACTTGAAAATCTTGTTCTTTTCCCTTTGATTTTCATGAACCAAATATTTAGTGTTTTGATTTTGATGAAATTTTCTTTAGAAAAAAATTAGGGCTTATTTATGCCTATGTTTCCAAGTCATAAAATATGAAGTTTTCTTAAGAAAACTTAGGTTCAAAAAATTAGGATTTGTTTTTAAATGAAATTTTAATTAAGAATGTTATTAGAAAATATGTAGAAGTAAGTTTAAGTAAGAAATTGATTTTTGTTTAAAGATTTCTTGATTTTCCAAATTAGGGCTTTTTCTAATTTTGCTTTTCTAAGCTTGCATGATAACGAATTCTATTCCTAATGGTTTTGGGAGGTCTCTAATTAAGAGAAATTAAACTTTTTGATAAAGAAAATATTTTCTCTAATTTTATATGTATTAATCCAAAAATTTAATGCCCTAAACTTGGAATTAGGAAAGAGAGATTTTATTATGCAAAATTAATGATATTAGTTGTTGTGTACATAAGTATTCGTGGCGGTAGAGAAATATCATATTTAACGTCTTAGCGTTGTACGAAAATATGGCACGCAATCATATAAGGGAGAGGGTCTAGCATTCACATGAGACACCAATGTTTTTACGTGGAAAACCCCTGAAAAGGGGGAAAAATAACGGGGCCTAGCCCAGTTTGAATGAATCCACTAGTATTATAGTTGATTACAAATAAGGTCCTTCCTTGGTGGAAGGTCTTAGCTTGATGTACATCTTATGGAGTACATTACATAATGTTAATACAAAGAGTCATTCTTGACATGTTCGTTTGATCGGAAGGACCGTAGTCAGAGGGCGACGGAGGTCGGAAGACTTGTAGTCGGTGGACGACGTATGTCAGGAGGACCGTAGTTGGTTGGCAACGGAGGTCGGAAAGACTGTAGTCGGCGGGCGACGTAAGTAAGGAGGACCCTAGTCGGCGAGCGACAGCTCGAAAAGACCATAGTTGGCGGGCGATGTAAGTTAGGAGGACCGTAGTCGGCGGGCGACAGAGGTCAGAAAGACTATAGTCGGCGGGTGACAGAGGTCAGAAAGACTGTAGTCGGCGGGCGACGTGAGTCAGGAGAACCGTAGTCGGCGGGCGACGGAGGTCGGAAGAACTGTAGTCTGACGACGAAGATCAGAAGGACAGCGTCAGGTAGAAGTCCAACAATGGAAAGAAATCCATCTTCGCGTAGATGTCCAGCGAAGTCCGATAATCGGTAGAAGTCCGACATCGGGTAGAAACTTGGCGAAGAGTGAAGGTCCGACGTCGGGTAGAAGTCCGACGTCTGTTGGTGGCATAGGAGAACTCCGAACTTCACTTGGGCAGAGTTTCGACGTCAGGAGGGAACTCTGTTGTAAATTGGGAAGAATTTCAGCATCACGTGGAAGTTGGGCATAATTCCTGCATTCTCCCGAATATCACGCAGAATCCCGACGTGTTCGGGCGGCAGGACGAACTCCGGCGGTGATCGAGGAGGAGCTAATTCTCCTCCTTCTCTTCTTCTCTTCTCTTTCTTGCTTCTCTTTTCTTCCGTCACCCTCTCATGAGAAATGAGGGCTCTATTTATAGATTTTCTGGTGTGGCATACCTCGTAAATAGGCGTGAGATCATGGGCGAATAGGGAGTGGTTGAATGGACGGCCGATATTGAACCCTTTGATCGTGCACCGTTCGTTGGACATTTGAAGGTCTTAGTGATGTCGGAATTCGGCGATCTTGGGCTCGTTGGATTCGTCTCGTCAAGCCGCTTGATTCGAGTATAAGCTCGTTAAAATCAGAGACCGTTTGGTAACTCAAATTGTTGTTTGAACCTTCCAACAGAGCTTCAGATCCTTGATTTGGACCCATTTGGGCTCGGATTGGGTTGAATTTGGTGTCATTGGGTTTGTATTTCTGAGACGCTCAGTTTGACTGTAAGTTTGCTGAAATCGGAGTTGAGATGATCCCAGATTTAATTTTTGAAGTTTCCAGCTAGCTTTTTTGCCTAGAGATTCGTGCCCGATCAAGATAATTTTTGCATGACATATCATTAGTGAAGTATGAGGTTTCCCAAAATTTGATTTTAGGTAAAATCGAAAATTTCATTTAAATTTTATTTTAGTGAAAGAAGGAATGTGATAAACTATGAGTTAATAATAAGGTAATTACTAATTAGGATATATATTTTATCTTAGAATTAAGACTCATGCTTTATGTAATGAACATGCTTATGTGATAGATAAGTGTTTTAGGGTATGTGTATGTGAATGAGTATTAGTGAGCTTTATGGAAGTAATTAGCTATGACATGTGTAGTGTTAATGAAGGATAGTGATTTTGAATTGATATAAGAAGCTTATGTTGTAAATTCTTTTTCTTAGTAATTGAGAAGAGAATGTATTAAGGAAAGATTGGAGAAAAGATACTTTCAAAGTGCAACAATTGAAGTAGGAACACCTTACTCTTCATATTCATGTTCTTTTATATCTTTGTTTTGAAATATCTCCTTAATTGTTATATATTAAATGCACATGAAATATCCTTCTTATTTGATAGAAATGTTCATTAAATATTCTATGAATCAAGACATTTTTAATGTTCTCAAACATATTATAATTCTTATCATGTGATAGTAAGCAAAGCATATAAATCTTTTTCATGCAAAATTGCCCCATACTCAATACATATGCTTGATATGAAAATGTCATATTACCTACATATGATTCTATTGAAAAGAATGATTGAATGGTTGTGTATGTTGAAGGCGAAGTACCAAATATGGTGCAAAAACACAAATATGACTCTTATGAGCAATATGACCCTTTGGGGAAAAAAGGAAAGTAAAAGAATGGCCAAAAAGATATTTGTGTACCTGATCAGTACACTTATGATACTCCGATACGGGCGTATAAGATAAAGCATAAGCAAGCACATACTTAAGACATACAACATACATAAGACATATGACATATTTAAGGCATATGATATATTTAAGGTATACGACATACATAAGGCATATAACATTCATAGGACATATGACATACATAAGATATATGAACTAGCATATTTCATGTGGCATATACATAAGAAACAACATGGATAGCAAAATAATGAAGACATTTTACTTCTAACATACATGTAAATTTTCTTTTAAAAGACGTGAAAATGTTAGAGTTAGTGTTTCCTATTGAGCTTTAGCTCATTCCCTCATTTTGGAATATTTTCAGGAGAACTCACTGCACAGAATGGCTGATCACCCTTGGTTCACCTACAGTCGTAAAAGACCGGCTGATAGGTTCCTCTTATGTTTTTCTTAGTTGTAGTTTACTCATTTTTGGGTGGTTTGACATGTTTGAGAAATTTTTTAAAGCCACCTTTGTATATTTGAACGATATGAAATGATATACAATGTTTATTATATATTTGGAAAATGTTTAGAGGTGCTTTTAATTTCTTGTGAAGTGTTTTAGATTAATTAAATATATGTTTTAAGAAATGTTTATGTTCTGAACGTCTAATTCCGTTCCCGCCTTGTCTACACGAGCTCACCGGGCCAGGTTGTGACACTTTTAATGTATATACTCATTTCACAATCTATTTCTAAGTATAAAGCCACTCATTCATCTGAGCATCCTCATCTTCACAACACTTTAACTTCATTTTATGCTTCTAGTGATAGTCTGTGCCGTGAGTCTAAGTTATTCATGAGAAAGTACATATATTTAAAGCTTTCCAATAAAAAAACACTTCACTGAAGAAAAACTACCTCACTGCAATGAAGATGTAGCCATTGAGAGAAAAATAAGTGTTTAAAGAGGTTAGTGATGGCGCGTATGAGAGTTAAAAGATTTCCTGCATGTGTTGGGTCTGCTGTCGTTCTCTTTAATATCTCCAAGAATACATCTGCAATAGTTCAGAAATGTCGTGTCTCAGGACATACTGATACATCCATATACAAAGAAAAAGACAAACACCATCTTTTAGAAATTGAATCTAAAATTCCAGCAAGTAAACTATTCTTAGGCTTTCTTGCACATGTAAACGACTGAAAGATAATGCCATCACGATCATACCATTTCCTTGTTCAATGTGCTTGAGAAGCCTACTGGCCCCATCAGGATGTATGATTAGCATTCTTAAAATATCTATTACTGCATGGAAGTAGCAATGAAGCATTGTTAGACAAGATATGCTCGAAGTGAACATATACAAACAGCAGAAACTTTGCAACAATAAACATTACACAAGACTGAAAAGTGGAAGTGCATATGTAAAGGAAATGCTAAAATGAGAATGACAAGGAGACTTTCCAATCAGGTGAAGTGAATTAAAGACTTCGGGTATGTATAAATTTTCTTTGAAAGTATTAGAAGCTCTGTATTATATTTTGATTGTTTAAATTATGCACGTTTGCATATCAATGAGTATAATGAATCTATTGAAAGATGATTATATATATATATATATATATATATATATATATATATATATATATATATATAAAATCTAATGAGATTACATTTTCAATCGATCCTGATTAGTAATTCAAGACAGGTGATAATGATAAAAGAGTGACTAGATTGTTTGCCACTGTTACGCCCCATGGTCAATTGGAAGGGAGTTGAAATGGGGCCTGACATGCATCTCATCTACTCTTGGTGCATCTGATTCCTAGGGCGGCCTCTAATGTGTCATCCTCTTCTATCTTGTCATTGGTATTAGATTTTTACTCTTTATAACATGCTCATTCTCTTCCATTGGTCATTGATTGGGAAACTTCTGCAATCCTTGTTTCATCTGAGTATCTTTGGACACCTTCACTGTCTCTTGAGGTGTTATCTTTAAATTCTTAGGTTGACCCCATAGTGAGGTTGCCACTTCCTTCCTTCGTGACCCTAGACTCTACTGGGGCAAATACTTCTATATCCTCCTCGATGATTGTGCCTTTTCCTCGACAACCACCATGCTCTTTTGCAAATACTCTTCGAGGATCGAATGTTACTGGGTCTCACCACTCTCCATCCAACAACTCTTCAATTATATTTCAATAAAATTCAATAACTCTACATCAAAAAGAATCTTCTTCCTTTTAAGGGAAGCCTAGTCTCCTCCTTTCCGATGAGGAAATCTCTGCACTTGCTAGGCATTTTGCCCTCTCACTTATGGGAAAATTCTCAATGGGCCGTTCAAATAAGAAGATAATCACAAGTTTTTGTTTGACTTATAGCTGAAGGGTGACTACTCTATTGGGCCCATCGACCCACGACATGTCATCATAAGACTTTTCTAGAAACATAGTACATTAGATTCTTTGCACAACGATAATACTATATTAGTGGCCTCCCAATCAGCATGCTTAAATAGTCCCCAATTTTGATTACTCTATGGAACCCGTCACCTTTGTTTGGATATAATTTCCATGACTTCGATCGTACTACTTCAGTCAGTCAACCTTAGGATTTTATTTTTAGGAAGCCTTGACTAGTCAATGCTGCAACAACCCATTTTGTTAGGCCTTCTATAGCCAGAGTCTTGATAGAACTAGATATCAAATTCCCGTTTCATAAAGAGGTGTGGATTGGGTCCTCATCATCTGGATATTGGCAAAAGGTGAAATTTGAAACTTCCCACCATACTGCTCCTCCCATCAAATGTTTAAGCATAAATTCTCTGATGTTTCAAAGCTCATCCTAAGCTGGGACATCCTAAATTTTAGGCACAATACCTTCAACCCTATGGTCATGATGATCCACCTAGTCCTTTTTGCAGCATATCATCCTTCATCAGTCTAGGTCTACTTCTAAACCATGGACTCAAAATCAGATTCTTTTCGGGAGATAGTTGCTAATGTTTTTATCCCTACTAACCCTTTTGTGTTGGTCAACTCTTCATCTGCTAATATTTTCTCAAGTTCTAGAAAAACCTCAACTTTATCCTATCTCAGATCATATCAATGGCTATTATCTTAGCTATTTTCTGACTCTAATGGAAGCATTAAGAATATTGACTATCATAGATAAGAGATTTCATATTCTTTATACTAGAAGGGGCACAAATTCGAGGAAAATCTATTGGCACTAATCTTTGCTTCAAGCAAGATAATCCAGATGAATAGTTCTCTATGCTATTATATTTTTTCTTTCTCCTCAACAATTCTTTGAAATTGCCCTGGTTGTATTAGTATCAATAACTAGTTAATATTTTATGCTTTTAAAATAATAACTAAAGATGCATTTTATATTTAGGCTACAAATATTTCAAAATAAACCGATAACATACATATTAAATCTAAAGGCTCAACATTAAGCCACACAATAATTTAAATGAATCAGTCACCCAATATCCTTTTTCTTTACTTGAAAAGCTTTACTGTATGTCATATGTTTTTTTATTCCTAATTAATTCTAATGATTTTCTTCCAAAAACTACTCACGTTGATGTGGGCTCCGAAAATTCGCATCTTGTCATCTCTGTGCCTTCTTTTATTGATAGGAAGAGATTTAACAGTAGGGTCGGAGGAAACGGGAGCAAACATGCGGCTCTAACGTGCGAAACAAAGAACAAGAGATTGAGAGTTCCTGCGTTCGTGAGAGTCGAATGGGTTGTTCTGTCTCTTGCTTGCGGTTTTGTAAAAACGAGGAGCGGTTTTGTCGTTTGGCAGAAGATCGTGAATGGTGTGTGGGGCAATGAGGTTGTTAGGGGTTAATAGTTGCCCGATTGATTTCTATCGAGGCATGGACCAATTCATCATCTTAAATATGGAGAATCAATTAAGTCCCCCTTTCATAAGCTTTCTAAATTTCTCTTAAAAAACAAATCCCTTACCTTCTATTGGGCCTCAGCCGTCCGAATCTGTAGTTCTTTTCTTATTAAAACAATAAAACTAAGAAAGTGGTGATCAAGAACATAAATTCTGCAGCATAAGAAACCAAACAAAAACTAAAGAAAAAAATCATGGATAGCCAAGAACTAGCCTTGACAAACTTGGATACATCTGAAGACAGGATTGAAGGGTTGGTCCGCATAGTTCTCTTCACTCACAAATAAACTCATCCTTTCAATCGTAAAAACACTAAAAACTACAAATACTGTCTTATAGATCATTTCCAATAGGAACATGAAAAAAGAAATAGCCTTCACATAATCAAATTGCAATATCTCCAATCAAACTATGAAGAATAGTCTTAACATACTAAAATGCCAGGGGAATGTATCGTAGTTAGCTATACTTACAAGAGATAAGAATGTCAGCTAAACAGAAGCAAGGCTGCATCTAATAAAAGTTTCCAGCCTCCAATCATAAAATATGAAAATAGATAATTGACACATCATTGTTAACATAATTGGTTGGTAGAAAGCAGAAAAGAATAACAGTGAATAGTATAAAAAATCAACTGTACCAACCTGATCTCGAATGTATGTAGCAGACATGTTTCGCATAAAGGATAAGAAGTAAAGGGGCTTATGTGGATCAATTTATAAATGTCCAGGATAAATTCATAGCAACTTAAAGAAAACAAACCAGCAACAGGTGCGTTTAAAACTGACTAGTTACCTGGAAAAATTACAGAAACTGGCCATGATTTTAGGACCTTAAACAATATAATAAAGTCAACATCAGCAAATGTACTGCTATGGTAATGTGCCGTGTCTTTTAATATATTTACAATTGCTGATAACCTTGATAACTCAGGATCTGACAACGACAATGTGTTATGCTCCTGCAAAATATAACCGTGTTCAATAGAAACTATGAAGGCTACGTCGCTTCGATAATCATTTTATATCGAGATACACATAATTTAATGCAGTCAACCATTCTACAAAATAACAAGATAGGCTTTCGACTAAAGAATGAAATATGAATGAGTTATCTAATTTCATGTTTGCAATTCAACGCTCAAAAACAGATATAAATTTGTTTTGCTTTAGTATAGAGAATTCAGACTGTAGTCGACATGTTTTTTTTTTTTTTTTTTTTAATTTTTTTATTTAGACTGTAGTCGACATGTTAATAGACAACATCCTCAGTATAAGGTTTAAAGTTTAAAAGTACTGGCATCACAAACCAAAGAATAATAGACATTGAGAAATAATTTTGAATAAATGATCAACACCTTTCACCTACAACAACCCGGTCCAACAATCTACTATTTTCAACTCCCCTCTCGTCTCAATCTAATTTTTAAGATGATATCAAAGCCATTTAGGTTTTACTCAACGAGAGATTGAAGGGTCCTCTAATATGGAGTCTCTCCTCAATGCCGAAGGGTATTTCACGAATATTGAAAGCCAATCTTCAACAAGCACAAACGGCAAAAATATACATATGATAGATCCTTTTGTAAAGAAAGTGTTGGCAACTACCACCAAGGCGATGGTGACAACTGCCACGAAGAGGCCAATGTTCAAGACTTTGACAACTTCAATGTTAGAAATCAACTTCAAAATGAAAGACCTGGATCCCAAAATGAAAAACCCATGATGACATATTAAATTAACTAATTACAAAGAGAACCGAAAAAAAAAATTACAACTCTCCATTTTAGCCATCTGGACGACAAAATGTAAATACGCATATGCTCTGATTATTAAAAACAAGAAAACTATTATTTTTATAGTAGAATCAAGATCTTCATATCATATGACAGAAGAAAAAAATAATACCTTCCATAATTATAGTCCATGCCATGAAATTTATATGGTTACAGATGGGTCAGTATTAAAATGTATTAATGCTCCTCATTCAACCTATTGACGCTTCACAAACCCACAAAATCCCCCATCACCTTGTCAATGCTCTTAACTCATGGAGAATGAGCTTCGTCTCTATAGTATAGGGAAAAGAAAAATCAAGAGAAGCAATCAACATATCTTCAGCATACCAAAGAACCTAAAATTGTTCAAGGACCAATTAAGCACAAACTTGAGATAATAAATCCAAAAATGATAATACTGATCTTCACTATACCATTACTGATCTTCACTATACCATTATTGATCTTCACTATACCATTGACGTAAGGAAATGAGTAAGGTCATGCACTAAACACTTACTTTTGTTACTTATAAAGGTCTTCAACTGGATTTTGTGTTTTTGTCACTTTCCTTGATAATTTACATATTTCAAACAATATTCATGAAGCTTTCAAAATCTTTGAGTGGAAGAAAGTTGTAATAGAAAAAAATTCAATCCTTAGAAAAAAATGGTATGAGAGTAGTTTTTGAACTTCTGCAAGGCAAACAACTTGGGATGCAAATGGATCATTACAACCAAATTTAAAATAGATTGGAGTATGGTTAAATTTAATATCCGACAATTGTAAAAAGTTAATCGTATGGCATTGAAAATTAAAAAAATTCTCTCCAGATGCGAAACAAAATTCAAATTTTGCTCTAGCTTAGGAAAAAATTGGATGGACCTCTACATGAACTTGAAATTAAGAATGTTTTTCTTAATGGTGATCATAAGGCGAATTGAGATACCACTTAAATTGGAAAATTAGAGAAACATCAATAAGGTATGTAGAATTAAAAAAGCTCTATATGACCTCAAATAAATTCCTTGTACATGGCTTGGTAGATTCTCAAAATAGATTGAGGTGTTTGACACAAAGGTATTCTTATGATCGTGTATGTAGATGATACTATATTGATAAATGACTTTGCTAGAGAGATAACCAGATTAAAATTTTTTCTGGCCAAAGAATTTGGGATAAAAGATTTGAAAAATCTAAAATAGTTTCTTGGTATGAAAGTGGTACAATCAAAAAAGGTATTATCATTATCTAAAAAAGAATTATTGTTGTTGATCTATTCCAATAAGACTAGAGAGGGAGTTGAAGGTAAACTTGAATTATGGAGGTCAACCTTAAGAGTCTAAAGGTTTTCTCATCTATTACTACTAAAATTACACTCCATATATTCAGTTTTAAAGATGGTGGTGAGACTTGCAATGATTTATGGTGTCCAATGTTGGCCATTAAAAGAGAAGCATAATACTAAGTTAAGATTTGCAGAGATGAGGATGCTCGGGTGGATGAGTGGCTTTATTCTTAGAGATAGGATACGAAATGAGCATATCCTTGAAAAGGTTGGAATAGCTCTAATGGAAGATAAGATTAGAGAGAGTCTCCTTAGATGTTTGTCACATAAAACTTCGGCCTTCCGATGACCCTTCCGATGACCCGGTTAGGAAAGTAGATGTATTAGATTTGACTTATGTAAATAAAGGTAGAGGTAGAACTAAAAAGACTTGGTTATAAAATATTAGAAATGGCCTCTCTTTATTAGATTTAGATGAGAATTTGACTCTTAACATGACACAATGGAGAAAAAGGATTCATGTAGCCGATCCCACATAGTGGGACAAAGGCTTGTTGTTGTTGTTGTTGTTGATCTACTTCAATAAGCAAGAATCGTCGAATGTAAGTGCATAGAAATTCCAATTGATCAAAGGCCACCAAGTGATCAACCTCCATAGAGTTTGATTCCTCTGAGAACATCACATTTTGCACCATGTTGACATCAGTCCTTGAAGTCTTTTTGCCCCGCATTGGGTTAGACGGCACCCCCGCCTTGCCTGCACCACTTCTAGAGTTCTAGTAACAGAAGCGTCACCCTTGGGGTTCACCATAACATCCCTTAGGCTTTCTTCTCGTGGGCCTACTGTCCGTATGAACATTGGCCAAGCCATCAGACATATGCTTCGCCAATGCTTGAGACTTCCCCTTTGTCTTGCCCAAGTTGGGCTTACTCGTGGATCGCATCTCAACCCCCTTTTATTCACCAATAGATCCACCTACTAAACACCTACAATAAAAACCCACACCACCACCTCCTCCATCACCTCTGCCCCCACTCAAATGGGGAGGCGACCTTCGGTTCTACCTACCATGCCAGACCTTCTCACACTAGATAACTGCATTTTAAAGTACCTTAAAATGATACAAAAAAAAAAACCTATTATCCAAAAAGTTATCCAATAAGAAAATTAATATTTTTATCTTTCAAAACAACGATCCACCTTGGGTTATTATACTTATGTATGGGGAAACTTGACTACATGGATAAATAATAAAAAAACCTCTGGTCTTAGAATCAGTACCGAAGTTGAATATAATTCAATTGCCTTTGGTATTTGTAAAGAATGTGGTTATAAATATTACTAGAATAATTAATCTATCTAGTGGAAAAAATTTCTAAGTGAACTATGAGAACAAGACTGCTATAAGTATTGCAAAAAACCTTATTTACCATGGACTAAACACATTAAGATTGAATGACATTTTATCTCAGAAATAAATAAAAAAAGACTAGCCCAACAAAATTACATTCCAACAAACTCTCAAACTACATATATCTCACCAAGGATGTATTTAGTATGTGTTTTGATAAACTAATCAACAAGTTGGTTATGATCAATATGTGCAACCCAGCTTGAGAGAGGTTTGAAATAATACTTAATTTTTATCAGCACCTTTTCCATCTATAACAACCCAACAATTCATAAACAACAACTTTCATCTATAATAGTCTAGCAACCTGTGGATAGCAACTTTCAATCTATAGAAATCTAATAATCTGTTAGTAACATTTTTCCATTCATAACAATCCATGGAGAGCAATATTCCATTTTTGTTTTATAGTTAACTCTAGATTTTATAATTAAAAATTGATTTTCAAATTTATTTCTTTCGTCAGTAACTATTTCTTAGTATATTTATGTATAGCTTTTTGTCTTCCTTTTTACATACAAGTAAATAAAATTCTGTCATCTAGTCTCCCATTTTCTACCATCTTCTCTTCTTATTTTAATACTGAAGAATATTGAACATAATGAAGTTAGACACCAACATAATTGCATGAAAAACCCTAAAAAAGTTTGCACATAATTAATGGACTATCAACACTAAATTTGTGGATATCATTATTATTTAAATGATAATTTGTACTATTTATTCCTAACAATAATTCATCATCTGATCATTAGATTTATCCCAATGATTTTGTTTTAATTTTATGAATCATACTTATCCCTTCATTCATGCCAAATGCTATATGAGCACTTAATAGTTTTTTTTTTTTTTCTTAATCCATTCAAATTAATTTTATCTACCATCCCTAATGGTGACTCTTGTGATCCCTTTTGTTTATACCCAAATCTCCCAAATCTTTCTTCAACTAATCTTCAATCTCCTCTATATCACATTTTATTATATATAGATTCAAAATACTTAAACAAATCACATGTAATTGTAGGTGTCACTTTTTCCGCATGCCATCATTGGCCAACAGTTATCAATTTTACACTTATTCAAATTGCATCTTATAGAGGGAGAGCTTAGAGCAGAGATTAAGTTTCCTATACTATATTCTAGAGATCCCAAATTTAAGTCACAAAAACCATCTTCAAATGCAACGATAAAGCTGCATACATCAACCTCTTCTTAGTCCCTATTAAGTCTTACACTGCGTATAAGACCCTCTATAAAATTGTATTAATACTATCTTTATCTTCTAAGAATTTCCTCCATTATCCTAACCATTTATTTCAAAAATTGTTTCATATATCATAAGCATGCTTCAAATATCATACACCAAAACAAACAATATAAATCTTTTATAACACAAAAATAGGAAATAATTTTAGATATTTCAGTTACTTCACCAATTAATATGTTAATGTAGTTCATCGTGATACCAAATGCTAATCTGTACTTTACTAATCATAGAGATGGAGGAAATGAGATTTTGAAATTTAATAAGAGTATTAAAGACCCAGAAACCGATATCACATTACAGCTTTTCAGTGTTCAGAGAACAATATTGCTTCGAACAAATCAAGTTTGAATGCAAGCACAAATTAACAAATCCCATAAAAAACTGTTAGCTTTCTTAATCGATAGATGTAAACTGAAATGGTCTAAGCATTTGTTATGGAAAAATCAGTTCTTAACATGAATAAAAAAGAGCAGTACTTATTAAGCTGACCCCCGAAAAAAGTAGGAATGAAAATAATTGTTGAAGATTTTAGTTCAAGAAAAATCAGTAAAACAAATTGGGGAAATGTAACTAGGAAAATTCAAAGATATGCATACATGAACACAACACTATTTAGTAGCATCAGAATAAAAGCTTATTAACTTGGCATATGTCAGTTTAGCCTCAAAACCGGTTGGTGATATGGTTCAACTGAATATGGCGTGCATTTGCAATGAGTTGTGGCTTTTAATCTCGGTAAGAATTTAAATGCAGACACAGTTCAAGCTCTCAATATGACTAAATTACATCTATAATCACATAGAAAGATTCATAAATAAAATATTGAGTATTCAACTAGAAATGTCTAAGGTTGGAACAATGAGCATTCTCATGCTAACAGAGGAAGCTTGTTCATACTCAATGCAATTATAATATTTGGATAGAAGCTGTTCAAAATGATTTATGAAGAATAAGTTTAACACCTCAAAATTCACACATCAAGAATAAATGAAAATAGGGATTTATAACACTCAACCCAAATAGTTGGTAAAAAAGAATAACAATCGTGTACATATATAGAAGCATAATATTTATAAGTAGACAACAAAAAATGACAGAGAACCTCTAATGATACAATTACAAAAATAAGCTAATTAGAACCTGACTGATATTTATGTAAGCAGATACTGAAAGAAAAAGCACCAGAAACTGATCACTATATACAAAGGCCACTCCATTAATGCTCAGTCCATTTTAAAAATTACCATTTCAGCTGAAAGCGCCAGATTAAATGCTGTAATTTTCTTCAGAATACCATCAAATTGTGCAGTCTCAAAGAGAAGCATTCCTTTCTGAATAATAAAAATTCAAGAAAATTAGAAATGACCAAACTTTTTTAATTGCCTTCGCAGGGAAAAATAAAATCAGCTGCACAAAAAAAAGTATAAAATAATAAGTAGAAAGGAAGATCAAACCCAGTAATCATAAGCAAGGGAAACCCAAGTATTAGACATAAATATTGCAGCATCCAAAGCAAGTAACAGAAAATTTGTTTAATGTAAAACTTAAATTGAAAACAAAGCAGATCTTATAGGCATGAACTATACTATCTTGTAACAAGGAAAAAGAAAACTAAAATAGGGAGCTTATCTGCAATTGACCTTGAATTAAGTGAGAAAAGAAGCGGAATAGGGTATTGCCAGCAGAACAGTAGGCCGAAGAAACACAGATTGAAGAAAGGTTGGGCTAAGAGGACAACCTTAAGGTGCTTGTCTGATCAAAAAGTCTAGGATGACTGTCTCATCATTTGGCGATGAGAGGAAACTAACTGATTCCTTTGGGAGTGAAAAAGCATAGTTCATTTGTATGCTTAAGCGTGTTGGCCTTCATGCGTGCTCCATGATCAATTCAAGCAAGTGCGAAGAAGATGGTGGACAATAGGCACGACATCAAATGAAATAGGACTAAAACAACTTAATGTTGCGCAAAGTCACCAAAATGTCATTAGTTCCCGAAATGGAATGTGCCGACTCGTTCCCAAAATGTCATTAGTTCCCGAAATGGAATGTGCCGACTCGTTCGGAGCACTGAAATTACCCAACGAGCACCTTCCGCAAGCTACTTGATCGAGCAACGATGAAAACAACACTAAGAATTCGAGATTGCGTGAAGTTGCATGAACTTTCCTTGTTCGCCAAACAGACTGTCGATGAGTCTGAAACATTAAAATTATCAAGAAATGATACTCATATTGCATGGATTGTTGCGCGAATCGAAATGCAAATTTCCTTAATTTCATCCTTTTACTTATCATTAATAATTAATACTTCAGAAAAATTACATCAACTTATATACTTCGGCCTTTTTGGATAATCATTTCCTTGCTATAGGTTGAACCATCTTAAATCACCAATATTAGTCATGAGAGTTCCTTTTCATTTTCCTGATAAAGGTTTGGATCGTCTCACTTCTTTAGTATAAAAAATTATTTCTTCCTACGTAGGTCATTAAAGTCAGCCTAATTAACTCACATGATATAGCCTTTATAAGATATTTTGAATTTCCTGCACATTATTTTAATCTTTCTCATTCTAGCCTTTTAAGATATTTTGAATTTCCGGCACATTATTTTAATCTTTCTCATTCGTTGACATTTTACATAAACATTTATTCATCATTTCGTAATGATGTATATTCGTGATAAAACATGATGCATGTTAAAAAACATATTTGTGTATTTTATGACATTTAACAATTTTATAATAATTTATAAAATTAATGAGGATTAATATGAAATAATTTGAATCAATAATCACATGTTATGCATAATATACATTAAGCCTTCTGATGCTCTTGGATGTCTTTAACATGCACAATATGCTGAAATGTTTCAAATACCAATCATAGTAGGTCCAAATAAACATAAAATGTGCAAACTTTAGTCTAAGAAATTATTCGACCCATATATTAGAAGCTGAGTATCTGATGTAATAAAAAATAAGCAAAAAATTAGGCCAGCCTAATTTTTTACTAGGAAAGACATTTCCTTATTAGGATAAAGAAATTAAATAAAGACACTATTGAAATAACAAAAACAACAACTTTATATCATATAAAACGACCATACAACAAAAGACGCTTACAAATGTCTCAAACAAAACACCTTAAAGTTGCATTCATCCATTGAGAGAAGAAAGATACAAGTGGGGTGGATTCTTGCGGATAGAAGAAGAGGTTAGAAGCCAAGACGAAACATAGGAGAAGCTCGCAAGCATTCCCAAGAAGAAGAGAAGAGAGAAATGGAACAAGCTCGCAAGCTTTTCCAACAAAAACCCTCAGGTTTTCTTTTCCAAAAATCACATTATAACACCTTTTTTTATTCCAAATCATCTACTATTTATAGACCAAAAGAGGGCAGCTAAACAGCCCCTTAAAACATTAATTAAACCTATTAGATTTAGGGAAATGAAAGGCCAACATCCACCAAACAGCAGCCCCAAAACCAACATACAACAGCCCTTAAATCAGCATAGAAAACAGGGGAAAAAGGGCCACGGGAAACCAGCCAGCAGCCACGGGAAACTTAGCCAGCAGGGGTCCCGAAATGCCACACAAGAACCGAAGCAGAGAGACGTGGAAACCAGCCAGGGAACCACGGGAAAACCAGCAGCAAGGGACCCGAGGAGTCACACAGAGAACAGAGGAGCAGGCACAGGAAAACAGCCACAAAAAACCGAAGAGACAAGGAGGAAGAGGAAGAGCAAGGATCACCTCATTATGAGCCACCAACTTAGCACATAAATGAACTAAACTTCAGCTCATAATGAGCTATCCATCAGCTCAAGCTAAAATTAAATAGATTTTCTAATAAAATAGCTCAAAACCAAGTAGCCAAAGGCCCAAAACCGAGAGCACCAGTAGCCCAAGGGTCAAAACAAATTCTCATATTGTTTTGACCCCCCTTTGCATGCATCATTATCCCACAGAATAAATTAGATATTCCTTATGAGAAATGACCTTATTTCTCTCTCTCCAAAGTCCCGATCTTTTGTAACAACATTAAAAAAGATTTTCATCAATTCGTAATGTTTTCCAAATTGAATAATCAAATATAACACAAATATCATTTTTACCTCAAAATGCCTTTCTCGTATTCAAAAACTTTAATTCTACAACCAAAATCAAAACTCAATTCATCAAAAAAGTTAGGGGGTATCAATTCAGGTCAACAGGTCGGGTTCGAGTCGAACATAACCTGTCCTGGCCGGTAAACGGGTTGACACTAACCCGATCCATTTTTTCAAACGGGTCAAAATTGTCAACCAGGACCCGACCCGTGCGGGTTATCGGGTTGACCCAACCTGCGAGGCCAGCCAGCACGGGCTGCCACAGCATGGCGGCAGCCTGGTTGGCGAGGGCGGTGACCTGCGGTTGTTTAGTGCTGACTTGGGTCTCGCTCTTGTGAGACGGCTAGCATGTCGGTGCGGTCTCGCTGTCGTGCAACGACGGCCTGACACGACAACTAAGGGACTACTGACGAGATGTGACAGCCTGACAACGACACGAAAAGCGACAACGTTGGCATGAGACGACTAGACGCGGACACGGTCAAATTACAGGGTCAAATGGGTTGATTTCGAGTTTCCGGGTCAACTCGAACCCGAACCCTACCCGTAATGCAAATGGGTTGACCCGAACCCAAAATTTTTTAGGTCTGGTTCGGGTCGTGTAAGATTTTGACACCCCTAAAAAAGTCCCAAAACTCCTTACTTTGACTTTTCCTTTTCTTCTTCCATTCCATCTTTTTCTTCTATTTTCTTGCAGCTACTATAACACCTAAGCCAAAAGTCGTTCACTACTTGATGTTCCACTTAGCTACAAGTCTTAAGAAAATGAAATATGAATAGTTTAGCTCTCTCTCTCTCTCTCTCTCTCTCTCTCTCTCTCTCTCTCTCTCTCTCTCTCTCTCTCTCTCTCTCACACACACACACACACACACACACACACCTTCAAGTTGATTGCCATCTTTTACTTTAATTCTATAACACAAATAAAAATCAATTCATCAAAAATATCCGAAAATTCCTTACCTTGACTTTTCCTTTGTTTTGCTCAGGGAAAATAGTGCGTAGGCATGAATCCCGCTTTGTAGTTAATAAGATTTCTCCTAAATATGGTTTCATGGTTTATTTAGATCTGGGTCCTTACCTCCTATGATCGAAAGCCCTAATAGTTAATTACTCCTATCGCATAGAAGAGAACTCTCGACTAAGAATGAATTAGTGTATAGATGTGCAAGCAGTGCAAGCGTTTTAATCTTATTTGTGGGGGGATGAAGGTAGACTTGATCAAGATCCTATGGTTCTATCATCTCAGGTATACCATAGGTTATATTCTAAACAATAATTGATCGTAGTAGTGCCTACGGAATCTAATTAGCAACACTGGGTTGCCTTCTCTAAGGGATCCCGAGTAAACAAAAATGGATAGATGCAGGTTTTAATATTATGATGGTTTGGTTCGGGTCGAGGGCTCTGTAAAACCCGAAAATCCTATTTTAGGCTTTGCACGCTTTATAAAGCGCCGCGACGAAGTTTAAGTAAAATTTTCAAGGTTAACGGAATGTAACGAAGTTAATTTTAGAAAATTCCACGCGAAATTCTGATCGTTTTGGTATATAGAACTTATACCCGATTTTGACTAATTTTGGAGTTATTAATTTTAGAAGCCTAAAAAAATACCTAATATACCCTTACTTAACCCTTAAACCGAAATTGCTTAAGTGAAGGTAATATGGTCATTGTAGCAAACCCCAATTCCTCTTAATAGCATAACCGAGCCCTCATCTCCCCATTCACGCGTGATTTTACCGAAAACGAGAGAGAGGGAGCGGACGGTCCGGCGGTCGGGCAAGGGGCGACGTGCGTTCCAACGACGATCTTCCGGCGAAAGTTTTAGGTCGAATCAAAGAGAACGACGAGTGGAATACTCAGGTACGATTATTTTAGAACAAATCCTTCTAAATCTCTAGATATTTGAGATTGAAAAATCTAGGGTTTTTCTAAATTCGATTTTTCTTTCACAATTTCTTTACGAAATCTTTAAGGAATATTTAGAAGATTGTTTTGGCATTAAAAACATAGAGATTTGAGGAGAATTTTGGAGATTTATAAGTTAGGCTTTTTGACCTAAAACTTAATTTCGTAAAACACCTATACGAAAATGATTTCTAAGGGTATTGGGAATGATTTTAATGCGGAAATTTTGATTTTGGACGAAAATTTTATTTTCACTAATTTTCATGATTATTTTAATCCGAAAATTATTATATTATTATTATTATATGTTAAGGATCAATTTAGAATCAATGTTTGGATGAAATTGGAGATTTGTGAATTTTCAAAATTTAGGTATTTATTAAATCCGAAAATTCATATTAATTTAATTAATTATCCTTTAAATGTCGCAAGGAATGGTTAAGGGAAAAAATGCCGGGTTTAGCAATTAGACTTAGGAAATTTGATTTCAATTTGTGACACGTTTACTTTATAAACTTTTAGGTGGTGATCATTAAGGTGTGCAGGGAAGGACTTGTGTCGAAGCGACGTACTGTGCTTAATTTGAGGTAGGTGTTTAGAACCAGTTAAATTTATAAGTGCTTCAAATTTTTTATTGCTAAATGTATTTCATGTCTTTATATTTTTATTAGTTAATGTTTTAAATTCAGTAATTTTGCAAGTTTATGTCTTTATTTATTTGCATTAACTGTTGAGCATATGAGCCATATGAAAAGACATTTGGGCATGAAATTATATGAATGCTTATGAAAGGAAATTTAATGAAATGAAAAGATTTAAAAGTAATGAAATTTTCATGTTGCATGTTGATCCGGAAGTGCCAATGGTAAATGAGCTCGTTTGAGCATTGGTAATGGAGGCTCGCATGAGCCATATTAAAGGATGGTTCTTATGAACCAATGGTAAAGGAAATGACCACATTTTTGACTGTGTACCTGATCAGTACGAATAAGGGCACTTCTGGGACGGGGGATACATATAGCACATTCATTTTGCACCTTGCATTGCATATAAAAAAGAATAAAAGAAAAGAAATGTTTATGAAAAAGAAAAATGACATTATTTGATGAATTGCTTAATGAATTAGTTTCTAATTGAAAATGTTTTTTTTATGCATCTTATGAAATTAACTGTATTATGAATTACATGCTGAGCGTTAGCTCATTCCTCGTTTTGGAAATATTTTTCAGGAGAGAAGTAATGGCTGCACAACGACCTTACACTTATCGTCGTAGGGGATCTCAGGAGGATGAAAGGTTCCTTTTTGTGTTTTCAGTTTGAGTCTTTGTATTTGTTTCAGTGTAGTTCGTGAGTTTGAGGTTTATGTAATTGTGAAAGTTTATGTTATGATGATGAATTTGAAAGTTTTATTGGTTATGAGACAGTTGATCACTTTATAACATTTGAGTTTGAAGTTTATTAGTGGCTCTTTCATGTATTTTGGGATGATATTTATGTTCTAACCTTAAGTTTTAAATGAAAAATATGTTATGTATTATGCTCTTCCGTACGATCGTCTGTTCCCGCCCCGAGATAATCGGGCTAGCCGGGCCGGGTCGTGACAGGCTCACAGTTCCATTTAGAAGTTGCATGATTATTTTAGAAGTGGGTCTTACTGTTTTTATTGAAAGTAGCCCATAGTTTGGGGTAGTCGTCCTTACTGCTTTCATTGAAAGAAGCACATAGTTTTAAGAGGTTGGGTCTTACTGCTTTCATTGAAAGTAGCCCTTATGTTTAAGAGGTTGAGTTTTATTGCTTTCATTGAAAGTAGCCCATGATTTCAATTTTGGATAGGTTTTATGGCTCTGCTTGAGAGTTGCCTAAATGTTTGGGTTTAGGGTTGTTCACTTAAAAGTTCCCCTAAGATTTGGATCTTACTGCTTCACTTGAAAGTAGCCCAAAGGTGAGATTTAAGGTTAGGTTACTTTTACTGAGAGATTTCCATTAACGCATAAACTAAAGTCAGGCTTATGACCTCTATTAGAAGTTGTCAGGTGAAATTATGTTAACGGAGCTTTAGCAGTAAATACTTAGTTTTGTGCTTTTCAACGCCTCAGCACTTGTACTAGTGTTTTGTTTACAATAGTAGCTTCTGACTCACAGTAGTAGCTTTGCTTACTTAGTTTTGTTTAAGCACTAGTCATGTCTACAGTACTTACAACAATTTTTACTTTTAGCACTTTGTTTCCCTACTTGTTTTTGTCTGTCGTACTAGAGTTCTACCTACAATACTAGTTTTGTTTACCACCCTACACTAACTTTTGTTTACTTCTTTGCATGTGTTCGTGGTTAGCAGTTGCAAGAGCTAGAGTTTGCCCGGAGCTAGAGCTTGAAAAGTAGGAGTTGGGTTTAGGTTTGCTTAGAGTTATTTTTTTTTTTGGAGTATTCTTTGTGTTTAGTGTTTTCGTTAACTTTAGGAGTTTGGTGCTTAGTTAGTGTGTGCTGTACTTAGATTTGCAGACTGCAAACACTAATTTCTGTTCTTTTATTATTTAATTAAAAATGCATACTTCACCAAAGTGGCTCTCCCCTTGTAGTTCTGCTACTTGGATTTTTTTAATTTCTTTTATATGTTAAATTAAAAGCTTAAAATTTAAATTAAAATTAACAACTTAGCTCTTCAATTAAAAAATATTTTAAAGTTACTTAATTAATTTAATTTAATTATTAATTAAATTTAAAATTGGTTGCACAATTAATATTAAAGATTTAAATTTAATTAATTGGTTTATTAATTAAAGAATTTAATTTTATTCTTAAATTAATTAGTTTAGTTAAATTAAAGTTTTAATTTCATTTCATTGTTTCAGTAATTAAATGAATTTTCAATTAAATTTTAATAATAGAGTTTTAGTTTAATTAGGTAATTAGGTTATTTAATTTAAAGTTTTTTAAAATTAATTAAATTAATCGATCAATTAGTTAATTAATTATAAAGTTAATTGCATTTTAATTGATTTTTAAATTAAAGCCATAAATTTGTTTTATATTTATTATTTAGTTAACTTTTAGTTTATTTGAATTTTAAATTAAACAATTAAAATT
The DNA here is from genome assembly GCA_016618105.1 of Dendrobium huoshanense. Classification (NCBI taxonomy): domain Eukaryota; kingdom Viridiplantae; phylum Streptophyta; class Magnoliopsida; order Asparagales; family Orchidaceae; genus Dendrobium; species Dendrobium huoshanense. Next base: position 29,013,163 of record CM028349.1, on the reverse strand, counting down.
TTAATTTAATTAATCGAAGCTCTTGGATTGTAGGATTTGACAGCCTGCTGGTATCCCCTCATTAGGGGAGGTCGTGAAGGCACTGCCTTTTCAAACCCACACAGTTGGATAGGATTCGACGGCAAGGGGCTTCGGGGGATGAATCAATCCCAGTTAGGTCTTTTGGTCCACCAATCGAAAGGCATTTGGCAACTCGGCAATTTCCTAAGATTTCAGGAACCTTTCGGCACCCCCTCCCCGCAAGGGTAGGTATGGGAGGGCACTTGCCCTTTTAGGACCACTTGATCAAATCAAAATCGATGATTGAGGGCTTCGGGGGAAGAATCGACCTAGGAATTAGTCTCCGAGTCGCCAATTTGGCAATCACGATGTTTTTTCCCTTTTATTAATAATAATAATATACAAATAATTCTCTCATAATTTCATCCTCCTCACTTATAAATTTCAGAAAGCAAAGAGAATTTAGTCCATGTGGTACAAAGATTAATGGGAGGTGCTCAATTGCAGGTGAGAGAGGCGGATCAGAAGCACAGGGAGACTTGGCAAGGAGCGTTCGTGAAGGCAATCGACCGAAGGAGGTGTATGTGCGGGCCGAAGCAGGCGTCGGGCATGGCTTCTACTTGTGAGAGACGAACGGGAGAAGGCGTGGAAGGAGAGGATTGGATCTTGTCCGATCGAGTTGGCTTTCATGTGCGGGGGTCTAGTTCGCAGACGAGAGATGCGGGCAAAAAATATAGGGGTGCCTGTACCCTTCGCTCACAAATAAAGGAGACAAGAACTTCTACCGACGAAAATGACTAAGGATGAGAAAAGGGAAGAACAAACTCTTACATTTCAAATAAAAGACCGAAACAGAAATTACAATGACTTACAACAATGACTCATTCACTTGACGACACCCTAAAGTTGCTTCACTTAGAGAATAATGATACAGGTGGAGTGGCACTTGCGGAGAGACGAAAGAGGATAGAAGCCCGAGAAGAAAGGTTGGAAAGAGCCCGCAGGATTTCCGGAGGGGATGAGAAAGAAGGGTGAAAAGAGCCCGCAGGATTTCCAAAGCAAACCCGCAGGTTATAACTTTTCCAAAAATAACATATCATTCACTTTTTAAAAACATTACAAATCCTCCCATATTTATAGGTGTGAAAGAGGAATACCAAGAGACACCTAATAATTCCCATAGGAATTCTAAACATCACATAGCATTAAAATACCTAAAAAACATCCCAAGCCAAGGAACCGAAGAGGCATCCACGGGAACCAAGGAGACCGCCCGAAACCAAAGGGCACGGTCACGGGAAAGAGCCCAAGCACGGGAAAACCAGCAGCCGGCCGGAATCCAAGGGGGCAAATGCACAAAAAGCCATGGTGGAATTCAAGGAGCCACACATGGGAAAATAAAACATCAATCTTGGGATTCCAAAAGCCCTTTTGGAACCCAAGAGACACCATAACTTAAAACATTAAAAATATAACAAAAGTGAGTTAAATAAAAGATAAATATAAGCTAAAACTTAGCTAATAATGAGCTAACCTCTAATCCAAAAAATGAACTAAAAATCAGCTCATAAATGAGCTAAATTCCAGCTCAAAATTCTTTGAGCTTGAAGACTTGGGAGGGGCTAAATTACAATGACTTACAACAATGACTCATTCACTTGACGACACCCTAAAGTTGCTTCACTTAGAGAATAATGATGCAGGTGGAGTTGCACTTGCGGAGAGACGAAAGAGGATAGAAGCCCGAGAAGAAAGGTTGGAAAGAGCCCGCAGGATTTCCGGAGGGGATGAGAAAGAAGGGTGGAAAGAGCCCGCAGGATTTCCAAAGCAAACCCGCAGGTTATAACTTTTCCAAAAATAACATATCATTCACTTTTTAAAAACATTACAAATCCTCCCATATTTATAGGTGTGAAAGAGGAATACCAAGAGACACCTAATAAATTCCCATAGGAATTCTAAACATCACATAGCATTAAAATACCTAAAAAACATCCCAAGCCAAGGAACCGAAGAGGCATCCACGGGAACCAAGGAGACCGCCCGAAACCAAAGGGCACGGTCACGGGAAAGAGCCCAGGCACGGGAAAACCAGCAGCCGGCCGGAATCCAAGGGGGCAAATGCACAAAAAGCCATGGTGGAATTCAAGGAGCCACACATGGGAAAATAAAACATCAATCTTGGGATTCCAAAAGCCCTTTTGGAACCCAAGAGACACCATAACTTAAAACATTAAAAATATAACAAAAGTGCGTTAAATAAAAGATAAATATAAGCTAAAACTTAGCTAATAATGAGCTAACCTCTAATCCAAAAAATGAACTAAAAATCAGCTCATAAATGAGCTAAATTCCAGCTCAAAATTCTTTGAGCTTGAAGACTTGGGAGGGGCCAAAAATTGATTTAATTTGGGCCTGAGTTGACCCCCCCCCCCCCCCCCCCCCCCCCCCCGCCTACATAAGACTCCCCTTCTTGATGACTCAGCTCCCGATGAGTCAGATCTTGTTGTCTTCCGAAGAGGAGAAGACGGAGCATCTAGTTCATTAATCAGGTCTTCATACTTCTGCATGATCTCATCTCGTTCTTTCAGGAATTGATCTTGTAAATGCTGTTTTTTCTTCAAGTACCTTTCTGTACGTAGGTGCATCCATACTTGAAGCTTGTACAGTTCATACTCCAGAGGATGTGTTGACTTTGATGGGATCCACCTATCCAAAGGATCTTCAATTTCATCTGACTTGCTTTCTTCTGTTTTTTTTTTTTTTGTCTTTTTTCATTTTTTAACTGACTCAAAAAAGACTCAAAATAAACCAATCTAAACTTAAACTCACAATACGACTCACGACAAGACTTACAAGACTCACAAAACTCTCGACAAGACTTGACTTGACAAACAAAATCAAAACTTGACAAACTAAAATAAAACTTGACAAACTCACAAACCTAGGACTTCCTAACTTGCTCTGATACCAAATGATGCGGGCAAAAAATATAGGAGTGTCTATACCCTTCGCCCACAAATAAAGGAGACCGGGACTTCTACCGACGAAAATGACTAAGGACGAGAAAAGGGAAGAACAAAACTCCTACATTTCAAATAAAATGTAAAAAACTAGAAATTAAAAGACTTACAACAAAACGACTTGACTTGACTACAACTTGACAAACACACAAACCTAGGACTTCCTAACTGTCTCTGATACCAAATGATGCGGGCAAAAAATATAGGGGTGCCTATACCCTTCACCCACAAATAAAGGAGACCGGAACTTCTACCAACGAAAATGACTAAGGACGAGAAAAGAAAAGAAAAAACTCTTACATTTCAAATAAAAGACCGAAACAGAAATTACAACGACTTACAATAATGACTCATTCACTTGACGACACCCTAAAGTTGCTTCACTTAGAGAAGAAGGATACAGGTGGAGTGGCACTTGCGAAGAGACGAAAGAGGATAGAAGCCCGAGAAGAAAGGTTGGAAAGAGCCCGCAAGATTTCCGGAGGGGATGAGAAAGAAGGGTGGAAAGAGCCCGCAGGACTTCCAAAGCAAACCCGCAGGTTATAGCTTTTCCAAAAATAACATATCATTCACTTTTTTTAAACATTACAAATCCTCCCATATTTATAAGTATGAAAGAGGATACCAAGAGACACCTAATAAATTCCCATAGGAATTATAAACATCACATAGCATTAAAATACCTAAAAAACATCCAAAGCCAAGGAACCGAAGAGGCATCCACGGGAACCAAGGAGACCGCCCGGAACCAAGGGGCACGGTCACGGGAAAGAGCCCAGGCACGGGAAAACCAGTAGCCGGCCGGAATCCAAGGGGCAAATGCACAAAAAGCCATGGTGGAATTCAAGGAGCCACACATGGGAAAATAAAACATCAATCTTGGGATTCCAAAAGCCCTTTTGGAACCCAAGAGACACCATAACTTAAAATATTAAAAACTATAATAAAAGTGCATTAAATAAAAGATAAATATGAGCTAAAACTTAGCTAATAATGAGCTAACCTCTAGTCCAATAAATGAACTAAAAATCAGCTCATAAATGAGCTAAATTCCAGCTCAAAATTCTTTGAGCTTAAAGACTCGGGAAGGGCCAAAAATTGATTTAATTTGAGCCTGAGTTGACCCCCCTTTGCCTACATCAAATTATGTTCGTGTGCAAGAGACACAGGCGCAGTTCTGCTAACAGGAGTCGAAGTAGCTCGGGATGGTGCCTCCCGAAGTAGGGAGGTCCACTCACTGCCCGCTCAATCGGTTCTAGATGTGCACAAATGGAAGACCGGCCAGCGAGAGGTTTGATTCACTCACGTGAGACGAACGAGAGGGAGGGGGATTTGCTGGACGAGTTCGGGTCAAATAGCTGGCTTGGCAAGGTATATATCTTAACATCCTTTTCTTTCTTTCCTTCTTTCATTCTTTTTCCTCCCAATTCCTGCATCTACTATAGCACCTAAACCAAAATTCCTTCACTACTTGTTGTTCCACCTAGCTACAAGTCTTAGAAAAATGTAATATGAATAGTTGCAGGCACGCACGCGCACCTTCAAATCCATTGCCATCTTATACACCCGTGCGCGCGCGCGTGCGTGCTCGCACACACACCTTTAAGTCCATTGCTATCTTTTACAGTGCCCCCACACACCTTCACGTCCACTACCATTACACACACACACTCTTACGAACACGCGTGCACGCACATACACCTACAAGTCCACTGCCATCTTTCGCAATCCCCACCCCTCTAGCGTAAAACTTGTCAAATAATCATTGCATGAATAGTATAATATATTGTGTTAATGTTGTGGCGTTTCCTATAAGCGATACGTTGTATGGCCTGAATATAGCGAGAAGTGTGCAAGGGCAACTGCATTGGCATCTGGATGTACTATTAAATAGGCAAGGGTTCCCACATCATGGATGGATGTGCGCAAAGAAACTAGTCCATGAAACTAAAATTAGGTTATAAACTTCGAATATAAGTTTCCTTATAGGCAAATTAATGGAATTAATAGATCTTATGATTCATAAGAACATAAATATTTTATGTATTCAAGAAACTAAATGGGTTGGAGAGAAGGTTAAGGAGATTGATAGTTTAGGATTTAAGCTATGACATTCTAGTAGGAGTCATACTAGAAATGGCGTAAGTGTGATTATAGATAAAAGTTTGAAGGATAATATTGTAAAGACTAATATAATTAAAGATAGAATTATAGCTTTAAAGATTATTAATATTATAAGTGCTTATACTTCTCAAGTAGGTTTGGATGTGTTCAAAATTAAAATTTTGGAAAGACTTAAAAGAATTAAATGTTGGTAGAGAGGTAGATGATTTGAAAAATACTCATGATAGCTATGAGTTTGAAGCGACATATGAAATTGGTAAAACCATTTTATATTTTGCTCTAGCTTATGTTTTTGTAATTGTTAATACCTTATTTACCAAAAAAGATGAATATCTCATCAATTATAAGAATAGATATAATAAAACTCAAATTAATTATTTTCTTTTTTCATTCAACATGGAAAAAGATGCCCGTTTGATCGCCATATTTCCCTATTTAATTGAATTCACTGTTCCTTTTCAGGCCAAAGTCAAATGCATCACAAAATAAATTATGGCAATAGGTATGGTAAAATAAGTCAGCATATGTAAATATGATCTATATCAAGAAAATTGGAACATGAAAGCAAAAGCTAAAGGTTGGAACCTTTGGAATATGCTTGTAAGTAGGTTTTGCCATGGTACCTGCATTAGCAGAATGTGAAATCCAATTGAGAGATTTTAAAGTCATACAATGACAGTATGGAATATAGAACAAGTGCTATTTATTTTGATGTTGTTTTTGAAAAACAGGGACAAGTACCTATAGAAGAAGAAGTTTCTCCAGGAATATAAGCACTAGCTGAAAATTTTAAAAAGATAGATCTTATGCAAGGAAACTAGACTTTTTACAGGAAACAGAAAGTACTATACAAAATTTATACTTACAGCCAGTGTAAGGATCACGAAATGATGTATCAAGTGAAAAGTCCCTCTGCCCAGTATTTTGGAGTATAAATTCTACAATCTGTTGGCGGTAAGAAAGGGGTAGATTTTCGTTCAGAAGCCACTTATCAGCAACTTCGTAAGGGTTATCTGTAGAACGCAAGTTGTTCAGAGCCCTTGCAAGGTGCAGCATATATTAGAAAGATAAATATATCTCAAATGATTATGCATGTAAAAGCAAAAAAAAAAAAAAGACAATTCCATGCCACAGCAACCAATACATTACTCCAACCAACACATACTAATGAGGGCAGAAAAACTTGCAGGCGCCTAACCATTTAAGCGCAAACTAAGGAAGACAAAATAAAAGAAGAGAATTGATGCTCCGTAATGCTAACTTCTTCATTGGAATAAAATAGCAGGTGAAAATAAATATGCAAAAAAAGATAAATAGATTGTATAGCAGATAGGGTTAACAATTTATGCCATAAAAACACAAACTAGGAGCAAAAATAAATTTGAGTTCACATATTGATTTGGAACTCCTAGTCTTCAAGCGACAGAAGAAAACAGAAGCTAGATGAGTTATATTATTATTATTGTGCAATTGCGTATTTTTACTGAAGATCATTACATTTGAATGAAGCTAGGAGTTGTTTAGATTTGGATGACCATACTTAACATGCAACTTCATAACAGAAATTAAGGTTGGCTCACAAAATAGAACGTTAAATGCATAGTGTGAGCCAATATAACATTACCTTTAAAATCACTGTTTGACATTTGAAACAAGCCGTTTGCAATTCTTTCAATTTTTTGATGAAAACAAATTTTATTATCAATGAAATGAGTACAACACAAAGAAAATAAAGAACATCGCACCATGATAAAAACCAAAAATAACATACATCAACATGAAACATGAGCCATTTGCCTGAAGAGAACAACATTGAGGGTGCCATTAGAGATATATAACTTAACGACTGGCATATTTTGTAGAGTGACTGTATGCTTTCTTGCTATTTCTTCCTCTCCTAGTATATTAAATTTAGAACATTTTTTTTCTATTAGCTCTTTTGCACTATAAATGCAAGTCAACGCATTGAGAATTTAGATTACTAATATCCCCAATTGAAAATGATCATCAAGAGCAAAAATCACTTGTGGATCTTAAATCAATAAACTCGGGAGTAGGTGCGAGGTCAATCACTACCATTGGGCTAACATCCAAGGAAAACATTGAATTCAAGACATGATCTAAAGTTGATTCAAAGTTTCGTGTACAAGCTAGATTAGTTGTAGTGAGAAATGTCACCACTGCACTAGAGGGTAGGTTTTTATCGATGAACGCTCTGCAAAGCCCAATTATGTGGAGATTTTCACAATGCTGGGTGTGATTTGAAGCATTTGTGAAGTTGTGAAACCAAAATTCGCAGCAAGAACAATATAAGGGAAGTCCACAAATTCCGCCTTTGATAGTATCCATAACCAATAGAGGGGTAGTTACATCTATTTCAACCAATACTCTAACCACCAATGAATTGGATAACTTTGCAATAGCATCATCCACCTGAAGCGGTTTACCAAAAAATGAGCAAAAATAATACTAAGAGGATTGATCGAAATAGTGAATCCGTTGTTCTATAAAAGTAACCCTAACTAGAGTAACATAAGATTCCATGAAACAATAAAAATGAGATCATTTTTAGGAAAAAAATCAGTCATATATCCTTGAGAAGAGTCTAGAAAAATTAGCATTTATGAATAACTTGATAAGAACAAGGAAAGAGCCAATAAGCCCAATTGAATAATGCCAAATTAATCTCAATTTGATCATAAATCTATGAACAATCTGTATACTAGGGTGGCCCCAAAAAAACTTGCCAATATGGTGAAAAGGAGACGCCAACTAAGATATTTAAGTGAAAAGGAGATGCCAACTAAAGTATTGAGGCCAGGGATGACAGGAGTGCAACTACCAACATCTGGAGGTGCCTGTGCATCGCAGCAAAGGCATGATAACAAATGAGAAGATAACAAATACTATAAATGTGTGAAGAGAACTAACACGTGAGCATCTGTGAGTGTGAAAACAGCACAAGGTGGAGAAACACAAGTGTGCATGCACACATAGATGATGAGAATAGGAAGCACAAGAACTAGAGGTTGAGCACGAGCACGAATGCCATGTGATTGATGGAGCACGAGCATGAGATGAATATGATAAGCCCACACACTACATAAGGTATGGAGTGTGGGCATAGAGCGCCTATGAGGGTGAATAAGATGTAGTGCAAGTGCACTCACGCATGATCACAAGATTGCGCAATCGAGGAGATGGAGCAGTATAGAAACTTGAAAAATACTTTTTTAGGCAATTCCTTGGTGAGGATCCAACATGCGGTATTTAGGGTCCAAAGTATGGTACGCCAAGGTAAGAGCAAACATTATGTAACATGTCACAGTGTTGTAGGTTGTGTGCTTCAAATTTTGAATGGGTCTGCACTCAAAATTTGAAAATGACTTACAAAGTCATTTGTAAGTCCTAATCCTAATATATAAAGGCCATCTTCTCTTCTTTCGGATGCAATGTTGGTATCAAAACTCTCTTCAATGAATTAAAGCTTTCATGAATGAGAAGTACTTAATCTCCAACTATACAGTTTGAATGGACAAGCCGAATCAAACTTGGCCAATTTAATGCCTCTTCTGTTTTGCTTTAATTTGCTATCTCCCATTTCAATAATTTTTTCAACCTTTCACTTTGATTGAGCCAAATCGAAAAATCGGGTCCAAATAGACTTCATTTATCGTATCTAATTTAACCATTATCCATTCAAAATTTCAACTAACTTGCCTTGGCTTTTACAGCAATCCAAAGTTTCATTTTTGTGAATTAGATGGTAAAAAATGCAAGGGCGATGATGGAGGCTTATCCTATTATAGTAGCAAGCTCAGGATCTTAGGGGTGATAAAAGATTGATCTAGGTTAGTGGCTTGAAATAGCACAAGGGTATGAAAGTAGTGCGACCCTGCAACATTGTTAAAATCGAGTTTGTTGAGTTTTTCGAAGGTACAGAAGGTGAAACCATTTCTTCTTTCTCATCTTCTTCCTCTCCATTTTCCCAGAGCAATTTATTTGCTTCCTTTACATATATCCGACACGACACTCGTCCGACACTCCTCCGACACGTGTCAGACACGCCGAAAACGTGTCCGATTAAAAAATATTAAATACAAATTGGACACGCATATCCAACACCCGACACGAGTATCTTAAATATTTTATGAATTTTTTTAAATAAAATTTCTTATATTTGGCGGGATTTAAACTAAATTTCTTATTTCCTATCCACAACACCAAATCAACGTCCGCACTTAATACCAAATCATCGAATATTCTCATTTTTATTTCTTTTTGGCAGTGAAGGTATTTTCATCTCCTATCTCGGTGACTGATAAACGGCATCGACGCCTAACTCTCGACATCCTAATACTAATTATTTTAAGTACAAATTTCTAGTTAAATGACTTATTATTTTCAAATTATTTTTAAAATTATACTTACTTAATTTTTATACACTATTTTTAAATATAAAAATTATAATACTGTGTCCAACTCGTGTTCGTGTCCTATATTTTCAATAACTGACGTGTCCCGTGTCCGTGTCGTGTTGTATACATGACGCCGTGTCCATGTCTGTGCATCATAGCTTTACATATACTTATAGCAAAGAATGGAGAGTAACTCACAAATCACCCAATAAATCATTACTCAAGAGACTTTTAACTATTTGGAAACATATGAGTTTTGTCCTTAACCATAATATAGTGGTGTCATTTTGCAACAAAATTACTAGGTTAGAGAGCACACATCATGCCCCTGCTAACGATAAGTCAATTGAGAACTATGATGCACGAACACGGACACGGCGACATAGATAAAACACGAACACAAGACATGCCAATTATTGAAAATATAAGAGATGGACACCGGTTGGAAACAATATTATAGTTTTTATGTTTTAAAAATAATGTATACAAATTGAATAACAATTCTATTTAAAATAATTTAGAAAAAATAAGTAATTTAACTAGAAATAATATTAGGATGTCGAGAGACGAGCATCAACATAAGAAAAATGTCAGACTTTGATATCGAGATCGTTTTGAAATGTTGATGTTGTAACGACATCAGACGTGTTAAGATGACATCTAGCGTTGTTGTGAAATCAAAGTCATAACCTGCCAAAGTGAAATGAAAATGAGAATATTCAATGAATGGGGTATTACGTGTGGGCAATTGATTTGGTGTTGTGAATAGGATATAAGAAATTTTGTTTTTATATCTTAAGTAAAAAAAAAAATTAAATACAAGAAGTTAGATTTAAAAAATTTATAAAATATTTAAGACACATATGTCCAATTTGTATTTAATATATTTTTTTAATCGGACACATTTTTTGCATTCTATGAGAATGTGATTGACTTTAGTGACCTTAGTATCCTAAATGAAAATATAGATTTTTTTGTTTTTATCGACGTATTAGTAAAACCGAAGTTAAAGAGGTTTAAAAAAAATGAGGTGTGGAAAAGTTGTTGAACCTGATGATATTCCAATATAAGTGTGGAAATGCTTAGGAGATGAAGGACTTTCTTGGCTTACTAAACTTTTTAATATTATTTTGAAAACTAAAAAGATGCAGGATGAGTGGAGAATGAGTGTGTTGGTTCATATTTTTATGCACAAGATTGTGCAAATTATAGAGTTAATGTGTCATACTTCAAAACTATGCGGGAGAGTTATGAAGCATAGGTTGCAGCATGACACTAATGTTTCTCAAAATCAATATGGATTCATGTCAGGTAGGTCTACTATGGAAGATATACATTTATTGAGAGATTTGATGAAGAAGTATAGAGAATAAGAAGGATCTACATATGATTCATATTGATTTAGAGAAAGCATATGATAAAGTTCCAAGAGAAGTGCTATGGAGGGTTCTATATAAGAAAGGGATTAATAATGCTTATATTTAAGTCATTAAGGATATGTATGCAGAAGCTGTTACCTGTATTCAAACACAAGGTGGTATAACCAATTATTTTCCTATTTCAGTTGGATTGCATCAAGGATCAACCTTAAGCCCACATCTTTTTGCTTTAGTCATGGATGTTCTTACTAGACATTTGCAAGAGGTTGTACCCTGATGTATGCCTTTCACTGATGATATTCTTCTTGTCGATAAGGCCAGAGAGAGAGTTGAAAGTAAACATGAATTATGAAAGTCAACCTTAGAGTCTAAAGACTTTCATTTGAGCAGCAGATCTAAAATTGAATATATGGAGTGTAATTTTAGTAATAATAGATCTAGTGGGGGGGATTGTGACTTTGGGCGATTAAGACATTAATAAGAGCACTCATTTTAGATATCTTGGGTCTATTGTTCAAAGTGATGGTGAAATACATAGGGAATTTTTTAGATTTAGATGAGAATTTGACTCTTAACTGGACATAACATTTTCATCATGTTCGACATATGTCGGAGGAGTGTTATGTCAGATACGTGTCAGACACTGCACGCCTCTTTGAGGAGATGTGTCGTTGCATCATAGATTGAGAATGAATTGTAGTAATACATTCCACAAGACATCTATTTGTGAGCTGAAGTTATTGTCCAATTCATCATACTCGCCAAACTATTGCGAAGTATGAATGGATTTTAGTTTTAGGTTTTTGGTGATTAAATTTTTATTTAAATGTTTAGAATTTGGTAGATATTAGATTTTGAAATTTTAATAGGCTTTGAGAATTGACCCTTTTGGTTGGAATTTACTTTCAACACGGTCATCATCGGGATGATTTTGCAATAACTTTAAAAGATTTGTATTTCAATTACAGTTCATGGATATTTTGAAAGTCAAGGTCCCCTCCGATAAAGATTTTCAATCAACACGGCCATCGTCGGAGTATTTTATTATCACTTTAAATATAGTTGTATTTTGCATTGGGTTTAAGCATTTTGAAGGGTTTGGTCCCCTCCAATAATTATTTTCCGTCAACACGACTATCGTCGGAGTGTTTGAGCACTTTTAGCAAATTCACAAACATTCTCAGATCTCGCATCTAGGAGCTTGACATAAAGATTGGAGCACGTGTGGAATAAACATCTCTTTCTTTGAAATGAACCCTTTTTTTAGGATAACTTTACCATCCTTAGACAAATAAGATTTGAAACAAGTCTTCCTACTAATTATCTCTAGTACAAGAACCCAAAACTATATATGTCTGCCTTTCCTGTCAATTGGCCTTGTATTGCATATTCAGGAGCAAAATTACCCGTTGTTCCAGCCACTCGCGTGTTGATATGGGTGCATTATCTTGAAATAGCTTGGCCAAATGAAAGTCACCAATTTTGGAAGAAAGTATTCGGTGAGAAGAATGTTGTTAGCATTGGTATCTCTATAGACAATGTGCAGCTCGATGTCCTTATAGAGATATGCAAGCTCCTTGGCAGTTCCAATATAAATTTCAGATTCCCCAGTGCAATCTTGCTCTTTCACTATTTGTACCTATAAGTGCTTGATCAAGACTACTATTTTCCACATAATCATACACCAAAATGCAATTAACTCCATGAACACAGCAACCAAGTAAAAGGACAAGATTTGGATGCTTCACATTTGTAATCACATAGATGATTGATGTACGAAAGCAAATGGAAAATTTGCTCCGATACCAAATTGATGTAAGCAAAAAATTTGGAAAACCCCCAAATTTTTGCAAGCAAGAGATATAACTTTCCTTATTAATAGAAAATACACAAATTGCCAAAAAGATACAAAATACTACAAAAAGACACTTTTATATCATAATAGAAAGACACAACTTCTCACTCTTACAAACACGAACAAAGACCACACCTAAAGAAGCTTGCATTCATCGAGAAGAAGGATACATTTGGAGTGGTCACCATGGAGAGAAGAAAGAGGATAGAAGCCAAGATGAAAGGAAGGAGAACAAGCTCGCAAGCTTTCCTAGGAGAAGCGAGGAATGGAACAAGCTCTCGAGCTTTTCCACGATGAAACCCGCAGGTTTAAGTTCCCAAAAATAACTCACATAACATCTCCAGAATTTCAAAGCTTGAACAATAGCATAAAACTCTAAATCGTAAGTAGAATATTTGGATCGAGCATCGTTCAATTTTTAACTAAAGTAAGCAAAAGGTTTTACTTCTTGGCTAAGAACAGCACCAATACCAACATGAGAAGCATCGCAATCAACTTCTTTTCCCAAAACCAAGTAAACCACGTCAGATTGTTTCAAATCATTCGCATTCAAAAGCAATTCAGGAGTGTTATTTTGGCAACTTTGTTATTTGCAGCAGGCGAATCAGGCACATGTTTTTGCGGATAGAGAATGAATTGTTTTGAATCAAAGAGTAAGTGTTTTTCTCCCCGTTGTGAATAATTTTGTTATCAAATTGCCAAGGTCGTCCCAACAGAATGTGACAGACTTTAAGAGGCACAACATCACAAGTCACTTGATCTTTAAAAGACCCCCCCATTGTTAAGCTAACAACACATTGCTTTGTGATAGGAACCTCACCTCCCTCTTTAAACCAAGAGATTTTATAAGGTTTAGCAAGCGGTTTAGACTTTAATTTCAGCTTATCAACCATCAATTGAGATACAAAATTCCTTGAACTTCCACTATCTATCATAAGAGTGCAGATTTTCCCTTCAACTGTGCAAGTTGTTTTAAAAATGCTTCTTCTAAGCCACTTGTCCCCGTTATCAATTTTTGTTGTTAAGACTTGTTGGATTACCAAAAGTTCTTCTCCTTTATCCCCCTCGACATCAATTTTCTCTAATTCCATGTCATTTTCATTTTCAGATTCATTTTCTTCCTCTTCCTCTACTTCTTCGTTGTTTTCAATGAAGTTAGTTCTTGGTGGGTTGTTTTTTTTACAAGTTGTAGAAAGATGACCATAAAGCCCATATTTGTAGCATGGTCCGATTAACTTAGGTTGTTCAGAAAGCTTAGGACCCATAATTCCTTTTCCTTTATCCACATTTTGATTTTCAAAAGACTTTATTTTTACCCCCGATGTTTGCACAGAAGTTCGAGATTGATTCTTAGATCCACCAGTTGATCGTCGTTTGTATGTTTCCGTTATCTTGTTATGACCTCTTTCTCTTTGATGTTGTTTTTCAATTTTTAATGTCATTCGATATGCCTCGTCAACTTTTATTACATGATGCAAGTTCAATTGATCCTGAATTGTCCATTTAAGACCGTTAATGTATCTTGAAACAGTATTCTCTTCAGATTCGTCTAAATCATTTCGTGATTGAAGTTTGTAAAACAATTCCGTATATTTTTCCACATTTTGAGTTCCTTGTCGCAAATTATTGAATTCTTGAAATAGAGTTTGTGCATGATCATACGGTAAAAATTTTCCTCTCATTTTTTCTTTCATTCGTTCCCAGTTTTGAATTTTTTCTTTGCCTCGCCAAAGTCTATTGTTTTGCAAATTTTTTCCACCACGTAAGAGAATGACCATTTAATTTTAAGCTTGAAAATTTCACTTTTCGATTTTCAAGAATTTCTTTCCAATCGAAAAATTGATCCATTTTTTTAAGCCATTCGAGAAATAGATCAGGTTGCAACTTACCCTCAAAGTTGTGAACATCAATTTTAATCCCAAAATCCCAATTTCGTTGTCACCTATTTTGGTTCTTAGGGACTTCTTTTTCGCTTTCATATGTTTGAACATGTTGTTGATTAACATTAAGATTATCAAGGGTATTAGCCATTTCATTCATCTGATTTTGCAAATCTGCTAATTGTTGCATTACATTTTGTCATTCCCCTGGATTGTTAGCCATTTTAGAACTCAAAAGAAATAAAGGACTCACCAACCAAGGATTTCCTAACTCGCTCTGATACCTACTTGGTGCAAGCAGAACTAGAAAAGAGAGACAAATTGGAGAACATCAGGACAAGACTTAAACTAAACTCGATTCATATAAAGCTTGCAAACATCCAAACAAACTTTAAAGAAACAAAAGCCAAATCGAAGAAAACAAAATAAAAATATAAAAATGCTATCCTCAGTAAAACCATCTAGCGGTCTCCTCACATGCAACAAAAGTAGGAATTTTAAGAAAATTATGCTTAGGCTTGCAAACCAAGGGTCCACCATTGCAAAAGAGTCCAACATCCTTTCCAAACTCCTCCGGCAAATGTCTCCAAACTTCAGCCAACATACACTTCCAAAGCTCAAGAAGAAGGATACAAGTGGAAGGGAAACCGTGGATAGAGGAAAGAGGTAAGAAGCTGAGACGAAGGAGGAGGACAAGGGGAAAGAAGCTAGCTCGCAAGCTAGAGAAAAACCGCAGGTTTACATTCCAAATACTTTTTTTAAGATAAAAGAATATTACAAACTTTTAACATAAAAAAAAACCTAAACTTGCATTGTCTTTGCTTGCTTTTGGGTCCACTTCGTCCTTGGGCTGCTTGCTGATTTTGGTTTGGTGTGGTGGTTGCTCTCGGGTATGGCCTAGGTTGCTTGGTATGGAGCTAAAAAATTGTGGGATTCTACTTGGAGTTAGCTCATTAATGCTTGAGCTGAAGTTTAGCTCAATGATTGGAGATTAATTGCACTTCCTAGCTCATTATTCAAAAAAGTATGATAATATTTCTTGGATTCATTTTGGAGTAGACTTGCCTCTTCTCCTCCCCTATGTCTTCTCGGTTTCCTGTGCTGGCTGGTTTTCCCGTGCATGGCCCCTTTGTTTCCTGTGCTGGCTGGTTTTCTCGTGCCTGACCGCTTTATTTCATATGCTGGCTGGAGTTCTCGTGCCCTGGTGCTTGGTCTCCTGTGTTGGTTTTTCGAGTCTCCTGCTGGCTGTTTTCCCGTGGCATTTTGGGGGGAATTTCCGTGGTTTTCATCCTGTTTTCTGCGCAATTTTCTGCTGCAATCTTTGCTTTCTTTTAACATTCTACTTGATGACTTTTAGCCTTTCATTTCCCCAATTCCTATTGGCTTTGGTTGGAGGTGATATGGCTACTTGTCTACCTTCTTTTGCCTATAAAAGAGAGTTGTTTTGGCATAAAAAGGTTGTTGAAATTGTGAGTAAAAACTCTACAAAACCTGAGGGTTTCTTCTTGGAAAAGCTTGAGAGCTTGTTCCATCCCCTTCTTCTCTTCTCTATTTCGTCTTGGCTTCTAACCCCTTTTTCTCTACGTAAGTTCCACTCCACTTGTATCCTTCTTCTTGAGCTCTAGAAGTGTATGTTGGCTGAAGTTTGGAGACATTTGCCGGAGGAGTTTGGAAAGGACGTTGGACTCTTTTGCAGTGGTGGACCCTTGGTTTGCAAGCCTAAGCACAATTTTCTTAAAATTCCTACTTTCGTTGCATGTGAGGAGACCGCTAGATGGTTTTACTGAGGATAGCATTTTTATATTCTTATTTTGTTTTCTTCGATTTGGCTTATGTTTCTCTTAAGTTTGTTTGGATGTTTGCAAGCTTTAAATGAATCGAGTTTGGTTTAAATCTTGTCCTGGTGTTCTCCAATTTGTCACTTTTCTAGTTCTGCTTGCATCAATATATCTCATTTAAACATTCTTTAATGCCTTGCTTTGATTCTGCTGATAGTTTCACAGCAATTGGTGTACCATCCTTAAGGATTCCCTCGTAGAAAGTTCCAAAACCACTGAAACCTACCTTATTTCTTTGATGGAGATTATCAGTTGCTGACCTCAATACATTGTAAGAGAACAATTTTATATACTTTTTCAGATGGAAGTTCTGCAAAATCTTGTTGACCACTTTTCCTCACGCCAAAGCAACACCTTTTGAAGCACATATCCACTCCCCTTAATTGCTAATCATGTTCCGTTCCTGGAAAAAAAAAAAGGGAACAACAATCCGCCACTCCCTTCCTCTAAGCACTGAAGCAGCAGCAGCCTAATTGGTGAATGAAGATATCAAGGTTATTATTAGATGATGTCCACTGCGTGCAGCACTTGCTTTGAATTAACCCCAACCAAAAGTTGTTGCTCTCACTAGCCGATATGGTGGAGCTTTCTGATTTAACAATGAGAGGATCTTTGATGATATCTAATCGCTGAAGTCTTCCAAGGTGGTCGTGAGGATTTGCATCAGAAAGGGGATGAGAGTAAGAGAGCAATAGGTGATTTTTTGTACTGAGTTGGGGCTGATGGAAACAAGGGGTTGGTAGCTGAATGGATTGGTGAGGGAAGTTTGTTTGTGGCTGGGGGATTGGAATGAATGAGGGATTGAAGGGTAAGAGATTTAGTCCCACTTCATTGGCTTCACTTGTGGTTGATGTTTCACCAGTTGCGATCTTCAATCTCTCAACTTCATGCTTTAGAGCTTCATTTAGTGCATCACGCAACTAGGCTTGTTGTTCCATAGTTTGTAAGCATGGCCTAAGTTCGGCATTCTTTGCGCCAAACCGGTTGTGTCTCTCCGGAACAAAGTAAGCTGTGCAGATAATGTTGTAGCTTCAGTTTGAAGAGTCTAAACTCTTATCTTAAGATCAGAGATATAGCATGCCTTCCTTTCTTTAGAGTGAACCATAAACAGTCCATTAGCTAAAATCCACAAAGTTGTATGAAGAAAGTGTGGTCTTTATTTTTTAATTAAAATTACACACAATTAATTTTTATTTTATTTTTTAATCATTTAAAATGACAAATTTTTATTTGAAATTAATTGTGTGAGGGTCCATTGTTTGTTCCAAATTTCAGCAACCTCCCGTATCGCACCCTCCATGTAGAATGTGTCAAGTAGCACTAGTCTTTCAATCTTCCCGGCTGGATCAAAGATACGACGGCACGAGATCTTTTTATGTTCATTTCTCCTGGTCGGATCAAAGATACAACATTGCAAGTCATCTATGGTTCATCTCCCAGCCGAATAAAAGATACAACGGTGCGGGTCTTGGATATATGTCATTTAAGCAAACCAAAAAGAAAGAAATTTATACATATTTATACATTTTAGGGTAGGAAGAATGATGAAGACAATGACAAGTGGGGTGAGTCGGAACGAGCTGGGATTGAAGGAGGCAGCGGCTATAGGTGCTCGAGTTTGAGTGGATGATGGATCGAGAGATCGACTGGGGTTCGGGACTTTTGCATGTGGGAGAGAGGGCTAGTCAGGTGCAAGAGATCAGGACGACGGGTTATGGTCTAGCGGGGAAGAGCGGGATGCCACGCAGGATGGTGAGTTCGGGTCGAGCACGAAAGAGCTAGATGGCACGAGGGATGGAGTCAGGATGGTGAATTCGAGGTTGAGCACGGAAGGGCAGACTACCGCGTGGAATGGAGTAGAGCGGGCTTCTTCATTCGGGCTTCTGCTTGCTATTGGGGGAGCGGGGTTGGTTGGGGATGCTCGACAAAGAAAAAGATGAGAGCGCGAGGAAGGTTTCTGCATGCGAATTGAATGAGAAGGAGAGAGTGGTTTGGGGGCTTTTTGTGCTATGAGTGGGAGTTACGGGAGTTATGAGGGAGAGAGAGGTTCGATGATCTCGTAAGCAGTTGCATCTTTTGGAGAATGAACCGGCATGAGGTGGGGCCAATGGTCAACATATCAAACTTAGAAAACCTAGGTTTATATGTCCTTATGGATGTGCATGACAATCCCCTCAACCTTAGGTCCAATTATATGACATTTTTTTATGCTCTTAAATCCAATCCTGTTGTCCTCTTCTTTCTTCCATAATCCATAAAAATTAAACAATTTTCAACTGATGGTTCTTCTTTAAATCCTAAGCAAGAGGACAACGAAGCACTGAATAATTGAATTTTTATCCAATAACTCCCCCAATGCATGGAATAGCATTCGTATTGAATTTATTTCTTCGCCTATATCAGCTCCTAGGGTTTAAATAACCATTCGATCCCCAATAAATGATTATGCATTAATTTCAAGCCATACAAGTTGCACTTCATTACTATAAGTGACAAAATTAATCAAAATAGGAGTTTGTAATTGTTAGGATTTATAATCTTTCTTAAGTTTTAGGATATCCAAAAAATAAATTTAATTAATTTGATAGCACAAAATCATTTTGGGATCTTTCATACACTTTCAAAGATCTATGTTTCAAGTCCTATAGTAGGTAAAGATAATAAAATTCTCTCTTTTTTTTTTTTTGGTATTTTGCAAATCATAAAGCATCAAAATAAAATGACTAATTGCTATTAACTTAGAAAACTTATAACCTATAGCATTGAAAAATTCCTAAAGATGCAAATCATCCTTTATGTGCTTCTAAGGTAAATAGATTGTGCAAAATTAATATTAAGACCTCCCATAGCCATAAAAGTGAAGTTTATTATCTAATGAATCTAAAACATTCTAAAAATAATAATAATAAATCCTTTTAGGAGTTCTCGTTCTCTTCATGAGTAGTCCTTTGAAGCCTTCCAAAGCTTCAAATACTTTGTTGCATGAATCATAGGACCTCTTTGGATCCAATTTATCCTTAGACAAATTTAGGGTTGTTGTAATTCAAGTTGAATCAAATTCAAATTGAATCATCTCTATCTGGTAACTCTTTGCTTGGTGCCTTCTTGGAAGCCCATAGATAATTTCAAATAATTGCTAAAATAATCAAGAGAGTGTCAATAACCCTTAGGACCAAATCCTAAGTTTCTTTGGTCTATTTGTTTGAGCTAAAAATAAACAAATAACTCTTAACTTATGCATAGGATTCCAAAATAAAGCTTCCTACATTAACTAAGCAAATGAAGTTTTTTCGGTGAAAAGAAAACTTCTTAGACCCCTCATTGGTTTGTAGTCCCAAAATTATAGATCTAATTTTTTTTACTGTATTTGCTTAGCTTAATTGAGCAAATACTTTCATTTCTATACTCAAAAGTTATCGAATATTCTATAATCCTTAGCACAACAATATATGCTAAATCCTTGTAATAACCCTTAGCACAATAATATATACTAAATCCTTGTAATAACCCTTATAGCTTACGAAGCAGCCGATTCGTTTACCTGGAATCGCATAAGCTAAAGCAATCCGTCGATTTGAGGAAGAAAGAAGTCGTCATCGTTCGTTTTCACGAGAAACACGAAGAGCGCTCCTGTCGGTTGGAGTCGCAGAGGACGAATGGAAAGGGGCGTCACTAACTTCGTCTCTATAAATTAGAGAAGAGAGGGATGAGAGAGAGAGATTGTGCGTCGAATCAGGCGAACGACCGAGAGAGATAGAGAGAGAGAGAGAGAGAGAGAGAGAGAGAGAGAGAGAGTGTGTGTGTGTGTTGCAGGCGAAGGGCTAACGCAAGCAAGCGTGGAAGGTAAGCGAATTTCATTTTTTTTTATTTGTTAAATTTAAATCATAAATTAAAAGAGTTAATTTAGAAAATTAATATTTTAAATATAATTTTAATATATCTTATTAGAATTTTAATAAAAGATAATTATAAGAAATTTTTAAGAAATATTAAAATAAAAAATTTTATATTAGAATTATTTTTTATTAATTTTATAAAATTAAAATATCAGTTTGAGAAAAATAATAATTAGATTATGAATTTTCATTAAATTGATCAATGATAAAATTATATAAAGAGTAAATTCTATAAATTTATATAAGATTTTATATATTAAAATAGAAATAAATGAGAATATTGAGTTAAGAGAGATATCATAAATAAACTAATATAGAAATTTATTTTAGATAATTTTAATAATTAAATAAATTTTTTTCATCTAGTAAGGGAAGAGTAAATTTTATTAGTAATTTAAAATTAATGATAAAATCAACACTTTTAGAAATTGATTAATACAAGAGCAATTAGGTGCTTTAACTAACTAAATTGGAGAGTAAGAGAAAGCACAACATCTATTTTAAAATTCAATAGTAAATGAAATATTAATAAGTGAAATACTCTATAATTATTTTAATGAATTAAAGTATATTTAGAAAGAGAAGAAATTTTAAAATATTGAATTAGAATGTAAATAAGAAATTATTTTATATAGGTAATAATCTATTGACCTCAAAGAAAGAGTAATAGTGAAGAAATAAGATACCTAGAATCAAGATGAGTACTTACGTCTTTTAAATTACAATAATGATATTTGTTTCTCCTATACATAATGCATCAAGTATTATTATTATCTAATTGCTCGCTGTTAATGTTACATAATTTTTCTTTATTAAAGTAAATTGACCATGTTAAACTAAAAGACTTGAAATGAAATGATATGAAAAAAGTAAAAGATATAATTTATGCAGTATGCTTGTATGTGCATGCTGACTGATGGAACGCATCCCCTTATGGTACTGGCTGGGGACGCAATATACCTGTGCACGTAAATGAAAAAGGTTATGAAAAAGAAAAAAGAAAAAAAAATGAGTACCTTTATTGGTATTAAATTAGACGGTGACTCCTGTGATAGTTGTATTATTTATGAGAAAGAAAAAATATATAAATAAATATATTATATATTCATAATATTGAAAGTATGCATAATATTAAAAGTCTTGAAATAAAATGAATTTAAATGTAATTATTTTATGATAGGAATTAAAATGCTCCTGCATATTGTTTCAAATACCTTGGGTTACTGTAATTTAGAAGAATATTTTACTTGCTCTTAGTTGTTCTAACATTTTCAAATATAATTTAATATAATCAAAATGAATAGAAGAGGTGAAATGTGTACCGTAAACATGACGCGCCAAAAGAAAGGTTTTAAGTCATAAAATATCAGTTTATATTTTTGAAGTTTAGTGGCTCTTTAAGTGTATTGGAGATAGATTTAGTAATTGAAAATCTAATCTATCATCCGACCATCTGATCCAACCCCGTTAATTTAAGCCTTCGGGCTGGGTCGTGACAAAAATGGTATCAGAACCCAAGAAGTATCTTAAGAATGTGAATCGTAATGAAAGAGCCATATAAATAATTTATGAACTTATTTGAGAAGAACTTAAATATTCGATTAAATGATATAATTAATAAATTTATAAATATAAGAAAAGGACATATGGGAAGAGAAGAAGTACCTCCTGAAGTGACTGTAACACCAACACCTTCACCCAGATGATGGCGGCTATGACCCAGCTGCTTCAGGAATCAAGATCGCAACCTGGTGTTGGAGTTGATAAATATTTGAAGTTATTTCAAGACATGCGACCGCCTCTATTCAAAAGTAATGAGGGGCCAATTGAGGCTGAAAATTGGTTGTTTCGTATAGAGAAAATATTGTATAGCATGTCATGTCCTGATAAAAGGAAAGTGTCACTTGCTACTTTTGCCTTTGATGGAGAAGCAAAAAGGGGCTGGAGAGGGCAACGTGAGGACAAGTTAGGAGATATTCCAAATACATTGGTTAACTAGGAAGATTTTGTGGAACTTTACAGACAATGGTTCGTACCTATGTCAGCAAGGAGACAAATATAGGATAAATTTATAAAATTAATTCAAGGAGACAAATCAATGATGCAATACGAAGCAGGATTTGCAACACTATCTAGATATGCATCACAGTTGATTTCAACAGCAGAGGAAAAATGTTATAGATTCCTATCTATTCTAATGGATTCATTTAGGCAACCTTTAGGAATCGAAGATTATTCGGTGTTGGTTGAAAGAGCTATAAGGGTGGAAATCGACTTCCAAATCACCCAGAAGAGCCTCATAGCCGTTTTTATAATATACATTGCGTCATACCCTAATAAGAAATCTATCAAAACATGACTTGTAGCCTACTTAATTTGTGGAAAATCAACAAAAACTATGTAGGGATGTCATTTGTTTGCAAACATATTGTTCCAACATAAAATGAACTTAATATACTAATGCCCTTTATTGAACCTCGACATAATAAATTGCACCTCACCCCGCTATAGCAGCTTTTGGGGATAGCCTTAAAAGGTAGATTAGGTTATAAATAAGATATTGTGCAAAGATTTTGCTCTCATGCGAGGACTTTAAGATATGGTTCCAAGTTTCACATAGAAATAATCCCCTGTGATTAGTTACCCGTCACAATGCCAAGAGAGAACTTTCAATTATATAAACATTGGGTATACGCTAAGTACTTGGTATATAGTAGAAGTAGTCTAGTTTTAGAATTAAGAAATTTACTACCTTAAACATGAAGCAGATGGGCGAATGATGATGAAGACAAAGAAAAGAGTGAGAAAGAAAGAGAGGTTCATGTAGGAGAGTGAGCAAGATAGTGGCTTGAGCAAGAGGGACATTAGTGGATGTTTTAGGATAAAGTTTGCATGAAGAAGAGAGGCTGGCGAGATAAGAGCAAGGATGCCGACGGAGTGGGATGTGTGAAGAGAGCCCAACAACAGGAGGTTTTGAGAGAAGGGAGAGGGATGGGGTGCCCAACATGAGAGAGCTTGCAATTTCTCCTCCCCTTTATCATCTAAGACTTCTAGTGTTTAGGTAGGCATGGAGATGAGCTTGATTGGAGAGGTTGATAGAGAGATGTGGGAAATAACACGATGTGCTAGGGCCTGACAACAAGGGAGGAAGAGATGGGCTGAAGATCTAGAGAGTTGAGTTAGGTTTCGAGGTATGCTGAGTAAGAGAGGGAGAAAAGTTGGGAAGAGTAACGAGTGGGAAAGAAACATGCGATAAGGATCGTGTGAACACGAAAATCAAGAGAAGAGAAATGATCTTGAGACATCGATCTTGAGATTATACGTGCATTCATGTGAAACTTGTATTTGGTCAAAAGAATATTCTATATACAAACCTTTGCAATTAGTTTGCATTGTATCCTATAGGTTCTATCTTTGACAAACCCTTGCAAATAGATGCTGCTACTTCCCATCTTTTTTAATCATCTATGATTAGGGTTATGATTGAAATGGAATTTATCATACCTCTGGATAACAGTCTGAATTGGCTCCTCTTGTGGTTATTAACAGAAGCCTGTATTCAAATATTTCCTCGTACTGCACATCTTGCAAAATTTGTTAGAAAAACTATTTTGAATGCTTCAATGCTCACCTAGAACTGATGAAAGCGACTATTAGTGACCCTAATAGTTATGAACAAGAGTAGCATACAAATAATGAAAACCCATCTTCTCTAGTGGTGGATACAGCTACACCTCCAAGTATGCGCATTAACTTTGAAACAAACTCTAAATGATATTAGATCAAAAGCCACTTCATATCTACTAAACCCAGCATTCGATATCATAATCTCATTCATATCCAAGAACATTGTTACAAATCCTCCCAATGAGTTAGGCCATCATTCCCTTCCTAATGTTGAGGATGTTGATGCCACAGATTCTGAGCAGCATTTTGATTCAGATGATAATTTATTAAGTGTTGACGCTTGGGGTGGGGGGGGGGGGGGGGGGGGGGGGTGGGGAAGTTGGGGGACTAAAAATAACGATTATGATCATTCTTCAGTATTAACTAGGCTACAAGCTAGGCATCAGAAATGAGAGCTTTTCATGGATCTTTTCACCTCTCGGATGGATATTTTCTACTTTGCCATCATGTTGTCTTAAATTATCTTCATTTTTACATGTTAATATGACTTTTTTAATAATGGCTCATATTAATTCAGTCTTGTATGGTTACAATATTATGCTTTATTAAAAAAATGCTCTCCCACGGACGGGAGGGATAACTAATTAGGTGGCTTATGCCAATAAGAAGTCTTGACTTTGAATCTAAATAGACCCTGGTCTAAATTTGGTTATAACAAACAAAATTGACCTCAACAAAATACTCCTGAGTTATAACAAACAAGAGGGGTTGAATTTTGTTGAGCTATCAAAATGCTTGTTAACTATATGTTTTAAAATGGAGTTGTATGGGCTACATTTAGGTGTATCACTTTTAAAGAGAAGATTACGAGTAATATGCATGAAGGCATGTGCAAGGTAAAAAATGCAAAATGAAATGTTAATCAAATGAAAAGGGATGGTAGTAATGCAGAGACACACGAAATTACAAAACATGAAATTTTTAGAAAATTACAAAATATGTAATAAAGAAATTACCTCCTCGATTGTATGGCAATTTCCGAACAGGTTCACCATCACCAATATCAACGTCAAAAACTAAGAATGAAAAAAAAAAGTGTCATAAGTAAAAAAGTATAGCTTCAACTTTCTAAAACAAATAAAACATACCATAATCATATTGAATGCCACCAAGTATCGGTCTATTGTTTTCATCTCCTGGTCCATCAACAACTTCACCAATCTAATTTTGAATTGATTAAAAGTATATCTAAAGTAAATTATTAAAAAAAAATGAATAGAGAAATTCAAGATTCTTCATAAACACTTAAGGGGACTTCAATAGGAATTAAAATGAAATAGGAGAAAATACAACTATAAAATTAATCAATCACCTCCCTCCATTCCTGTGAAACATATGCAACTCCCCTATCCCATCAGCATCGCTTTCTCCTTTCACTCTCTATGCAAGTTATGGTGTGAAGATATCAATCACTTCACAACTATGTGAAACAAATGCATCCCCCTCCCTGTCATTATCTATTTCTCCTTCCTCTCTCTACGCAAGCTATGTTGCAAAGATATCAATCAACTCCCTCCCTCCAACCCTCCCTCCCTGTGAAACATATGTATTCCCTCACTTCATCAGTATCTCTTTCCTTCCTCTCTACACAAGTTATGGTGTGAAGGTATCCCTCCCTCCCTCCCCTTCTGGAACATGCCTTTGAAGGACCAAAGAAGGTCCTATGTTGGCTCATATGTTGGGATAAAATGGAATGACTAGTACTAAATGATCCTACGATCATATATGTTGTCCGCTTTGCTTGATGAATCCAGCTAGCCAATAACATTTTGATTACAAGCAGGGAGGGGTAAGAATATAAATGGAAATCAATACGGCTCAAGTTTTCTAAATTCTCCTTCGCTAGAGCCTCATTTTCTAATGCTCTTGTGCTTTGCCATATGCAACAGAGTTGCTGCTACTTTCAAGAAAAGGACAAGCTGCTCCGCAAGTACTGCAGTGTGTTCCCCAAGAGCTATGAAGCCGAGGGGTCCCGGACATTTGTTATGCTTTCTACTGTGCATTTCCCACACAAATCAAAATCAAAATCGGTACATGGCAGGCTTTAAAACAAAACAAAAATTCAAAACATTACCAGACAATACTAGATGGATTCTGAAGCACGTTCACTTTGGGCAATTAGAATAGATACAGTAAAAACAAAATAACAACCGGCTATATTAAAAAGCTATAAAAAACTCAACAATTCTAGGAATAGAAACTTGTCAACAAACAACCATAACAGTCCATCATCATAATACTACAGAAGCACAACAAAAAATATAAATTCGAGACAAGGAATGTGAAACAAAACAAATTTTGTAAGAGGTTTGAACAAATTCATATATCAAATATAATCAATGAAAATAATCTCGATATTTCAGTTAGTTCATTATCCTAGAGGCACAAATTTTGGGTATTGTGTCAAGCATTTAAATATGCTGATACAAGAATGTTATGAATGTCGACCGAAAGGCAAAATGACTATCACTCAAGACAAAAGAAAACCAAAACATGTGTCAAAAGTCAAAAAATGTTCCCGAAACATGTAATGTGTAGTATATCAAATAATACCAACACATTTGCTAAACAGGGTGTCACATTATGACAAAAAACAACCCAATGACATCTTGAGGAAAATAAAATGGCAAGTGCGTCAAACATCACTACTTCTATCAGACGCTTTTTAGGAAAGGTAAGACCTAGTTTATCAGTTCATAAACCAATTTCACCATCACCGATCACTCTTTAAGCCAAACTTTACAAACCATCTTTGTTAACCTTCATGGATCCTTGAGAACTAAATCTCCTGAATTCAACTCTTAAACAAGGCTGTCACCAATAAAATGTCGCATGTATGCTAGAAGCACTATGGTTTATTGGTTTATAATTCAACGAGGGGGCTTCATTATTGAAGGATTTTTAATCTATAAAATAAAATATTCAGAGTTCATTACTCCCAAAAGCCAACAAGCTGAGAAATCTAAATGGGCCAAGGGTCTTAAGTGGGAGTCAGCCAATCACCAGAAGCCACAGAGGCATTCAGGCACTGATGGATAGAGATATCATAGGTAGATATAATGAATCAATATAAAAGTGTATCCATATTGAGAATCATGATAAAATAACTCATATATAAAAATATTAGGGCAGTCGAAATCACTTTTGGATTTTTTTTTTTTTTTTTTGAAGGTGTAATACAAAACTTTCAGGAGACATCTCCATGACAATGCGAGGGCAAATCTATAGAACACTGTAAGACGCTCAACGAAGGAGCTATGGCGATGCCAGACAGCTCGGGAATGGTTGTCATGCTCAAGGATGAAGCTCGGGGACATCCAATAAAGAAGACCAGATGTCAAAGCTTGTGCACAGAAGATGCTCAAAAAACTCAAGGAAAAATTTTGAAATCTAAAAGTTGTTTTGAGTGGTTTTTTTTTTTTTTTTTAACATCATGATTTGTTTTTAAAAATAAAAAACAAAAATACTAATAAAAAACGTACAAAACATGCTTTATCCAAATTTCTAAAACAAAAAATGAAAACCAGAAATTAATCCAAAACAGGCCTGAAATAAATAAAAAATATCTAAAATATTCTAAAATGGACAAACCTTATCCCATTTATACTCCTCTGCATTCCACGAGTAAGCAACACCATTATCCCCTTCTCTAATAACTTTAGTCTGCCCATTAGTCATGCCTGCAGTAACCATAAGTAGTTCTTAATATTAAGACGAAAAGAAAGGTTATATTCTCATGCAAAATAATGAATCTTGCAAAAATGAACAAAAAAAAATTCTAAAATACAACAAAATGTATTGTCCTAAAACCGGTTGGCATGATGGATGATTTGCCGCTTCAAACACCAAATTTATGTTTAAGTTGACCAATTTACCTTAGAATGTTGGGGTTTATATTCCAATAATACATGTTAAAGGAAATTCCTGGATTGTGAAGGCTTATGAAGCAACAGAAGTCAACAACAAACCTTGGATCCTAGAATTACGATGAGGACTACTGAGGGGTAGTGGCTCGAACATAATTCTAACAAAGTACAAGGGACTTACAAACTAACCTCACATGAGACATAATCTGCCCAACCTCTGAATTTATTGCTCTACCTAGAAGGGGCTAATAGCTAAACTCACATAATCACTTTTAAAATCATGTAGTCCAATCTCAATGCATATGAATAGTAGAGAAAACTTTTTTTTTATTTAGAGAATATGACTTACAACTTGGCCTTTAGGCTAAGATGTTTGATCATGTGGGTATGCATAATGCTAACTCATAAGAAATACATATTTTTGTTATATGGTGTTTAAGCGAAGGCTTTCTATATGAGACACACTGGCCATGCAAGATCATTTTAATTTTTGAAAACTTGGCTCCTTGAAAGGAGTATGCAAATTTTCCTTTTATTTGAAAAATTGTGATTCTTATGGTTGATTTTAGATTGCTTACATAATGTTAACCTGCCAGCAATCTCTTTGTTTGATATCACTTTCCTCCAAAACTCTTCTTTCCTTATTTAGGATGCCATTAATTCAGAAAGATTTTAAATTCGAATTAATCTAATTTGAATTTTAAATCCACCCTCATTAATTAAATTAATTTTGGGAATTTTCTTTATTTAATTAATTAATCAATTTGAAAATTGATTGATTAATTAATCTCATATCCAAATTTCAAATGCTTTCCTAAGTAGTACATATATTTTAGGAAGCATCCTTCAATCATTTTAAATCTGAAATTATTTCAAATTTAACTCTAATCTCCCATTAATGCATGGGTACACATACATTGTATGTGGACACCTTTTCTCTTCTCTCCATTGGCCGGCTCACCTTCTCTCCCTTCTCTAATTATTTAGTCCCTAATTTATGGCATAAGATTAGGGAATATTAATTACATCTTCCCTCCTTTATTCTTCTTGTTTGAAATTCGAAAAATTTTAAATCTCCCCCACCTACTCCCCTTCTACAGCATAATCTTTCGTGAACTCCTTGCATGTATCACATCAAATGTCCTCCTACACAAGGGTTTATGGCACCTAAAGAGGGTAAAGAATTTCATTTACAACTGCGAAAGAAACTACAGCTCTAGAGCAGCATATGAAGGTAGAAGAAAAAGTTAAAAGCAAAAACCTGGAATTTTCAAAGCCTCCAAACCTGGAAGATCTGACAACTTCAAGCCACCAACTTTCTTCCTGGGATTAGAGAGAGAAGAGGTAAGGTGATGGGAGGGAGGCAGGGAGAAAGCTTATAAGTCCCAAGAATAAACACGAATACTTAATACACAATATAATTCTCTGGTATGTAATTATACAAATAATATGCCGTTTCCAATTGCAAGATGTGTATTCTAGAATTAATAAATGAATATGAAAGAAAAAGCTAGAAGAACTACCAAATGATTGACAAAAATATTTGAAGCAAGTTTCACGATGATGTCAAAATTGTGTTGTTAGAGATAAAAAGTTGTAACTGTTCTCCAGTGTTTTGTTCCTGCCTTTGCTTTTTTTGAAGCATCAAACAGCTATTACACAATAAACTGTACCTGCTGCTTTTGTAGTGAGATAGTTCCAGTGCATATGCTTCAAGCTCCAAGGGATTAGCAATACGATCACCATGTAATGTCCAAATTCTTACAACTCCATCAGAACAAGCAGTCACAACATCTCCATTTTCCAGGAACTTGGCATCCCAAACACACCCAGGGTGTTCAATGCTCTGAACGCATGCCCCGTCTAGTTTTCACAAATTACATGCGTAAGATTGTAAAGTTGGTGTCTAAATAAAGTACAAAGGGGCTAGGGATAGGGACATTAATATCCCATAACAAGCTAAAAAAATAATAGAAAAGATTATTCAATAATAGAAAATAACTGATTGCCTAAGAAACAAGAGTTCTTGCTTAGAAAAAAGATTGCATATCTGTGTATAGAAGCCAAATACCAAAATAAATAAATAAAATGGTAAGAATATAGAAACCTGCTCATTTTGACAGCTTACTTACCACTTCAGTTTTTTTCTTTATTTTGTTTTAAGGATAGTAATCTATCCTCATATATTATATATTAATGGGGTGTACAAGGCCCACTACATTGAGAGAGACAAAAGCAAATTACCCTTTGGCGCAAGAGACAATAGATAACAATCTTAGATTTTTTTTCCCAATGTAGTAGCAGCTAAGTGGAGTAGAGGCTTGAAACCATGACCTCAATGATAGAAGTGGAGGTATGAACCACTAGGTCAAGGCCCGGTTCA
This sequence comes from Dendrobium huoshanense, assembly GCA_016618105.1. Taxonomy (NCBI): domain Eukaryota; kingdom Viridiplantae; phylum Streptophyta; class Magnoliopsida; order Asparagales; family Orchidaceae; genus Dendrobium; species Dendrobium huoshanense. The sequence continues at coordinate 28,982,814 of CM028349.1, read as the reverse complement.
TAGAAATCTAAAAGATATATCAATCATGAAAAAAGCCCTTGATCAAATTTATCTAAACATAATGTATCATGCCAAGAAATAGGCAAAAGGGAAACCATTACATTCAAAATCATACCATTTCATTTCTTACATATTATGCAAAGTTTAAGAAACAAGTTGAGAGATCTTCACCTTCAAGTTGCAAAATAACCATGGGAGAATGTTAGCAATAAACGCTGAAAAAGTACAAGTACATGATGGATTCAAAAGCCACCCCCTCATGATAGAGGATCATCCAAGCAATCGAGCAACTTTAAGGAAAAAAAAAACATTACAGGTCAAATATTTAAAAAGATGGGATATTTACACCCATATCACTCAAATCTATGAATTACGTATCTAGCACCAAACTAAATGTTTTGTATTAGCAAGCCCAAGTTTACACTTGTTTCAACCAAGTCATTGAAAATTTAACAAAATATTACTAGTGAAAATTGGTAGTTTTGTTGTATATATTGAAATCTGGGTGGGAATTTCACTAATATAGGTATGAGGATCTTAGTTCTATAAATAGAAAAGATCCAGGTGTTACACATGAAATTACCCTTTGGAGGTAGTAGGGTGTTTATTCTATAAATAGAAAATATTTGACTGTTAAACACAGGGAATTGACCACGTTCTATTTGAGCACTTAAAAGGAACAAGCTATATCTGCTTACGTACTTTCCAAAAGAAAAGAAATTTTCCTTGAAGAATTTGAAAAGGATAAATTAATTAGTTTCTTCCAACATGCTTAAGCAACCAATTTAAATTGGGGAGGATTCATAAAGAAAATTCCAAATAATTGGCATACGGCTAATGATATGATGATTCACCTAGAGGATAAGCGAGTTACTAGTGGGTAACCTTAATAATTCATATACAGTACAGAAACCACCTTTCCAAATCTTGAGGGAGCAGTCTTCACTCCCACTTGCAACAAGCCCAGATGGATGTGCATCCACGCAGTACACCAGAGATGAATGGCCCATCATCTCCATCAAAACTTCGCCAGTTAAAGCCCAGAGCCTCACAGAGCTGTAATTCCACAACAGTCATAATGTGAAAAGTGAAGGGGAACATCATTTTACTATGAAAAATGATTAAAAAAATGGCATGTCTATATAAAAAGTGATCTAGTATAGCCACTAATCAAGATACAACAGGTAGAAAAAAACCCAAGTGCTCCTAAGGCCAATTACAAGGAATCAAATCAAGCACAACAAAGCCGAATTGGGTTGATCTTCATATTCTTTTAGTCACAAATCTATTTTTAGCAAAATTTTCATATTTTTCTGACAATTTATTGTTTTATGTTTACTTACCCTATTTGGATAATAATAGGTTTGAATTTAAATATCTTGTCAGGATTACATTTGATTACGTTTTAATTTAAAATTTTGATCTTATCCTTGTAACCCTTTTTTTTTTTGGTAAAAAGATCATGATGAATTGTCATTAATAAGACTAGATGTTGCTGAATGAAAAAAAATTGGTGAGGCTAATTGAGAGCCCTCTAGATTTAAGTTGTGTATGAAAATCACTCCACGTTATGTACGCAAAGTCTCTTCTTCCTCCATCAAGTTTAGTATCTAAGTGAGATTCGACTGTTTCTTTGATTATTGATTCTCCAAGCACCATCCTACCCAATTATTTCATGCATTGAAGTCCCATCTTGATCTGAGAAAACCATCACACACATGAGGCAAGGTTAGAGTAAGTATTGCAAGCCCATATTGTAATCCATTTTTGTTACAATTTCTTTTCACAACCTTCTCACTTAACTATAGTTTGCATGCCTGTGTCATAAAATCTAATAACCAATGGCCAATGCTTGACCTTAAATTTCGCACCTTTATCCTCTCCTAATCTAACACTTATCACCACTAATAGTCCTAACTCTTGCAACTCGCAGCTTTAGATCTCACATGCTCCTTAAGAGAATAGCCACACCCATTACTAGCTCACACTATGCTTTTTGTCAAGCAAAAACCGCCCCTTACACCATGACCCACATGACCCACATATGCCCCGCTTGCCCCTTGCATCCTGCTTTCAAAACCCTAGCATCTCAACTACAACATCCCCATATGCATCTCAACTTCTCGTGCATTGTCTCTTGCACATCCTTTTCACGCAAACTACTTTGTGCCATCCCTGATTCATCTACAAACCTAATCCTTCGATCCTAATGCTTCTTCCTAGTTATTATCTATCATCAACCCCAACAGCTACAATAATTTTTTTTGCATGTATGATGATTGCACCAAAACTCCTCTCTTCAACGATATGAAGATTCAAGAGATGTGTCGGACACGAACATGTGCCGACATGGTTGGTACACATGTCGGATATGCATAGTCAAGAGATCTGTCGGACAACAACACATTTTTTGTAAGTCCCCAGAATCAAATTTGAAAGAATTGTTTATTTCTCATTTTAAAAATATATCATAGATTCTATAAATCAATAATTTGTATAAAATTCAATAATCGGTAAAACAACGGTGCAAAAATCATTCATAAATCACTGAAGGAATATATCTTATTTATTCATATGCATATGCATATGCATTATCAATGCATCCAATATTGTCAATGATATTAATGTATCTATTAATGTATCTTTCAATGTCATCAATACTATCAATATATGCATGCATCAATATATGATTTAGCAAGACAGGACATCCAACTTTAATGAAGTGTTTTTAACATCTTTTACCGCAACTAATACCCAATTGGTCATCAGTCATATCAATTATCATTTATCCAACAATCAATTATCATATTCAATTAATCAATTATCATTACATGTAATTTCATTAAATCAATAAAAATTCGTCACTCTCTGCACGTCGGCATAATTGGTCATCTGTTACAGGCTACAATCAAGATAACACCACAACCATCTTTAAAGGAAAGCCTGTCGGCCCACTTTCCCGCGCAGGGTATTATGTTTTAATAGCCAACCCATTTTATAGTGATAACAACCAACCTTTTTTGCTTACGCAAATGCCACAATTAAAATGCAGTAGGAAATAATCAATTCTTTTAAATATAAGAGAATTTATATAATAATCAAATTTATTGAAAACTAAAATGAGATTTGAGTTATATGCAACAAATAGAGCAAATTTCTGTATAAAATTGAAAGATGAAAAAGCTCCAATCAACCTTCTCTCTCTTCCCTATCTCTTCTTCAACAAAACACGACACTAAAATTCAAAATTTTCATTTTAAAAAAATCATTTTTTTTTTTGAATTATTACATTTTTAATAGTTAAAATTATAATTTTTTAAAATCTATATATTTTACTACTAAAAAAAGAAATTTTAAAGTTGCCCGATCCCACTCCCATATTTTGCATTATTATGCTCGGACAACTAGGACCTGCAAAGATCGAACAAACAACCATATCCTAACACAAGAATGCGCTTATAAAAAAAAAAGTAAGTCTATTTACAACCATTCTTGGGTTTTGGCTTTTATGAGAAAATTTTCGAATAAAGAAATTCTAAGACCAGCAACAATAAGATTTGTCACCGCCTACTTGACATTGCAGAGTATGTTAGATGCTAGATAGCCTTTGGAGTCTATGTTTACCTCCACACAGTGGTTGAGTTGTGCATGGGCATTGAAAGCCGAGGGAAAAAATGTTAGAAAGATTGTTTTAAATGACAGATTTTGGCAAAATCTCTCGTCCGTCATCACAACCACTAGACCTTTAGTACAAGTTTTAAGGATGGTGGATGCACTGAAGAAGTCTGCTATGAGTTTCATCTACAATACTATAAATGAAGATAAAGAAATGATTGACTACAACTTAGGAGGTGAAGAGGGAATTTATAGAGAAATAGAGAATATTATTGATGATAGGTGGGAGTTACACCTTCACCGACACTTGCATGCAGCAGACTATTATTTAAACCCTTAGTATTAATACAGAGAATAAGTCTATAAATCCTGAAATAAAGTTGGGATTGTATCAATGCATTGATCGGCTGATACATGATGTAACTGAAAGATCAAATGCTGATATGAAATTGGTACCTTTTAGAAAATAAATAAGATTTTTTTGGATTACAACAAGCAAATGGTACTATTTCCACATGATCTCTAGGTAATTTCATTTGTTGTTTTAATCATTCACTGACTTTAATCATTTATGTAAATCTTAGTTGAGTGGTAGATTCAGTTTAGTGATGGCACTCCATAATTACAGCATTTTGTTGTGAAAGTTTTGAGATTAACATGTTCTTTATCAGACTGTGAATGGAATTAGAGTACCTACAATCAAAGTGCATACAAAGAGGGGAAAACGTTTGTCAACATTGAGAATGAATTCAATAGTGTATAATATGTATAATAGAAGACTCAGAGACAGGAATTTGAAAAAAAGGGTTAAAGGATGACGAAGATCTTTTACTCCGTGAGGATATGACATTTGATAATGAGTGGTTTATAGATGAAGTGGAAGTGATGTCATCTAAAGTACGAGAGAAAGATTTAAATATTAATTTCTTTAATGGTCATAGAGCATCTACATCCACCACAACTCAAGAACAAACAAAAAATGTATATAAATAACATAATTTTCTTAGACTTTACTTTTATTAATGTATTACTCATCTTGATATTGTTCAAAAATATTTAGAGAAGATGAAGATAATTGATATTGAGGAAGGAGTTGATTGGGAGACATTAGATGCCCTAGGAGAGGAGGAAGAGAAGAGAGCAATTCATCATAACGATGATTCAAATGAAGACTCCCTTAGTGATGACAGTGCTGATGACTTTTGAGTTGCTATGTCATTGCTATTTATTTATTTTTTTTAATTACGTGTTAATGAAAAGGATATTGTGATTTGGGAAAGATAGAATTTTGAGTTGAACTATATTTTATGTTGTCTTATTATTGTAATGTTTGGATTTCACTTTAATTTCAAACAACTTATTACTTGACGTTTCATATCTTGTGCTTTTTTATGTTTTATATTATTATATTACTCATTAGTATATAAAAAAAATATCATAGTATCTTTATGCAATTTTTTTATTTTAAGGCTTACGCCTCAAAAAGCCTTGACGCTTACACCTCGCCTCACGAAAGAAAAACGCCTCAATACCTGATTACGCAATTTTAAACATTGTGATGGAGTAATGATGAGAGACATGAAATCGCACAGGGTACAATTGTGAGCTTTTGCCCAGTATTAGATGGGATGAGCCAAAGCAAGAATTCATCATCATGTGGGATAAGTTTGTTACATCCACCAAAGGATTAAGTGTCATATGACAAGCAATCACGCACCTAATAATACAATTAGTCCTAGTGTTTTTAATAAGTTATTTGAGAAATTAAACCAACTCAAACAAGATCTCTTATCTTGCCCAAGCCTGAAGACCTATCCAGACTTGTTACTATCATGTTTATCATAATATTATTAATTAGACAAATCCTCAACAAAAACAAGACCAGTATAGACCAGCCCCTCTCAAAGTCTGTCGGCCATAATTATATTGCAACAATGTTCATGATCCTAACCAAGAAATCATGGTTGATGCGCCTACCTTTGATTGCTTCAATGACCCTATAATGCTAGCATAGATTGGGAACCAAATATGGATGAATTACTTGCCTAGCATTCAAATAACTCGCAACTTGTCAAATTTGTCAAGATAATGTTATCCAAGTCAGCAAAACTATATAGGAATACATACCATTATTCGTGATATTGCTATGAAAAGGGTTTCACTTATCTATACTGGGCCACAATTGAAAGGATATTTGAGGAAGAAGCATTTTTCGCTTCACCATTGGAGACATCTTATTGAAGTTCTCTTGAATTGTTGGCAAGGATCTATTATAATATACCGAACAGACTAAAGTCAGTTCAACTCAAGTCGAACGAATTGTGTCGATTTCGTCAACACGAGAAGAGACGAAAGAGGCTTTAATCCTATAAATCGATAAGAGATGAGGGGAACAAGGAGGGAAATTGAGAGATAAAGAGAGATCATTACAATTCTGTCGCTCACGTGTGTAGAATTTTATCTCATTTCACGTACGGGGTAGATTGTCATTTTTCTCTGCAATCATCTTGCCAATATAGGTGTCCTTTCATAATAATTTAGATGTTTAGAACACGATGTGTAGTACATTTCAAAAACAGAGGTCGTTCAGTCAAGTTTGTGCAACGTCGCACTTGCAGTTCATCGTTTTCGATCGCTTTTGCTTGTGTTAATCGCGATAGTTCCTGCTTAGGTAACTTTGACATTTTGAATGCAATGGCAGACCATTTTTGCAATCTTTTAATTGAGTCACGCATGAAGGGAATGTCCTTGACGATTTTGACATTCTAGATTCGTCAGTGTTTTCGTTTTGCAAGGGCACGACATTTTGAATGATTTCGTGCAACATCAGGCATCTTGAATCTGCCTCATGTGATGTCATGTCAGCCGACTATCATTCTCGTTAAACGTGCTCGTATTAGTCATTGAGCGAATATTAGGGGTCAAAAATTCATTCTCAGCCTAAGAGAAAATCCCATCTCTTGTACAAGCACGCATACAAGGATGTATTTCTTCAGTAGAGAGCATATGCATGTTTATGATACAATTATTGATATCAATGGAATTAGATCAGATGATATTAACTGAAAGTATAATTGTTAAAAGATGCAGCTCAGTTGATTCTCAAATGTACAAAATTGGAACCAGCTAGTAGTGCTGAAAAACTAACAATAAGAATCATATATTCTAGGTCAACCGAAGGATACTACTGTACAAGGATGAATGCATTTATATAAATAACTTATCTTCTTCAAAATAATCTACGTATAGCAATTATCTGGTTATATGGGAACAAATATGCACGTGTATGCATGCATGCATACTGCACAACATGATTGTATTTGAATGTCTTTCATATATGGCTTATGTCACTGTGACATGCCTAAACATGTTTGATGTAGACAAAGGGGGGGTCAACACTAGTCCAAAATAAATCATATTTTGGCTTCCCTTGAGTCTAGTAGTTCATCATATTTGAGCTAAACTTTTAGTTCATTTATGAGCTGGGCTTTAGTTCATTTATTGAACTAAGGGTTAGCTCATTATGAGCTAACATTTTAGTTCATTTATTATCTACTTTTTATTTAATGCATTTTTATTATAGTTTTAATGTTTTAAAGTTGTCTCTTGGGTTTCCAAAAAGGACTTTTGGAATCCCAAGAAGTTGTTTGCTTTTCCCATGGTGGCTCCTTGGTTTCCACCATTGTTTTTAATTTTTTAAGTGCTTTTGCCCCTTCGGATTCCGGCCGGCTGCTGGTCTTCCGAGCCTGGGGTGTTTCCCGTGACCGTGGCTCTTTGGTCCGTGCGGTTCCTTCGTCTCCCGTGGCTGTCTCCTTGGTTTCTGGTTTGGGTGTTTAACCGTGAGCTTGGGGGGGGGGGGGGGGGGGGGGGGGGGGGGGAGTTTTATATGTGTTTAATGCTTTGAATTAAGTGTTAAATTAATGTAAGGTGTCTTTTGGTCTTCCTCTTTCATACCTATATATGGGGGGTTATGTAATGTTTGAAAAAGGTTGAATGAAATTTGATTTTTGGAGAAAATCTAAACCTGCGGGTTTGCTTGGAAATCCTGTGGGCTCTTTCCACCCTTCTTTCTCATTCCCTCCGAAAATCCTGCGGGCTCTTTCCAACCTTTCTTCTCGGGCTTCTAATCTCCTTCGTCTCTCCGCAAGTGTCACTCCACCTGTATCCTTCTTCTCTAAATGAAGCAACTTTAGGGTGTCTGTCGTGTTGTTTGCTAGTCGTCTTGCAAGAGTTTTTGTAATTTTCTTTTATTTTCTTTATTTAAGTTATATCTTCTTTGTAAGATATTTTGTGTCTTCTATTTTATAGGAAAAATCTTCTTCTTTTTTTGTGATCTAAAAATATAGGCTCCCCTATATTTTTTGATTGCATCAATGTTGCAATGTAGAATGAACGAATCAATACAAGAATTCGCCAAACAATAATGGCAATACAAAAACTGCGAAGCTTATAAAAAAAATATTCATTTAAAGAAGCAGAATTATGAGGGCCTAGAAATGTGTAGTTTCAAGTAAAGCACATAGTTAGCCTCTACAAATAAAAAACAGAATATTTTCAGAAACTCACGAATCATGTGAAGCAGAAAGGATCCCCAAATCTGGTATAATAGCTAAATCTCGCACTGTATCTGTATAGGTCAAATATTGTCGTAATATTCAATGTCCCATTAAAGCACACACAGATAACACAAAAAAGAGAAAACGTTTTGTATTGTTTGTATACATCCATAAATCAGAATAAATAAAATAAAAGAACTAAAACCATATAACAACAGAATATATTAATCAACATGACTTCCTACTGGTAGTAAAAAGCATCTCAAATAGCAACTAAGGTGAATACACAGGAAGTATTTTGATTAAGTAATGATTTAGCCAATCATTCTTCACTAAAGAAAAAAATCTAAAGAATAATAATATCATCATGATCATTATCCTTATCAAAACTAGTTACAGCTTTATGAATCCTAATTCTCGATTCATATTGTTAAGATCAATATCCTCGTGCAAACAAGTTGGCATCGGCTTTATGATTCCTAATTCTTAATTCATATTGTAATTGCTACATGAAATATAAACTATATTTTATACATAGTCATTTGTACACCTTCTAGTTGTGTTGCTTTGCTCTATCCTTTTTCCTCCATAATCTGATGTGAAACCATTACGAATTGCATTTGAAATTATAAAGAAAAATTGATTAAGCAATGTAATCTAAACAAATATTTCACAAGATTGGATGCTTAGAATTTAAGATTATAGATAAAGTAAGGGAAATTAGTTACAACATAGAATAGCATTCACTTGAAAACAATTTAAGTCATAAAGATAAGCCTAAATACTGTAAACAAGAAATCCTACACTTAACAATTAGAAAAGTCACCTTTGAGTTTCCCTCACTCACATTCTTTAGTAGGGGCTAGCGGAAAGAGAGTCTTAGCAAACCAAACGATGCCACCAAAGTGGTGAAGACGCCAATGTTTATAATCCAACGAAAGTTCACCGGAGGAGAAGCTATGTGACGACGATCGGTGATTCGCCAATGCCCAGTTGGAAGGTGTTCCTCGATGGATGGTACAAACATGGAAAGAATGCGGTCAATATATCCGTCGACTATCTCATCAACCGCCAAGTTCACATCAAAGAAAGGAGAGCGAAGGAAATTTGTTCGTCCTTGACCATCATACACGAAACCATGATCAACTTCGGGATCAGCCATGCACTAGCTAGAAGTGGTGGAGGAGGTCATAGTCTCTTTCCCTCTTAGAGATGCTAATCATGAGAAGAAGCAAACGGGGAGAGGAGTTCTTGGCCAAGTTAGGGTTAGGGTTTGGGTGGGAGAATAAAAGAGAATAAATCTAAAATTAATTTTAGATTTTGGAATTAATTAATGGGAGGGAAATATGAATTTGAAATTCGAATTGGGAAGAAAATTATGCTTCCTAATTCATTAATCCAATTTAGGAAAATTATAAAAAATTCAACATTAAGAGAGAGAAGAGGATGTGGTCGGCGATGGGCTTGGGGAAAAGGGGCTTGGCCAGTGGTTGGAGCAAGGGGATGGGAAGGTCGGTGGTGATTTGGTTTTTTTTTTTTGGGGGGGGGGGGGGCTGCTCGGCAATGGTAAGGGGTGGAGGGGTGGTCGTTTGGTGAAGGAATTCTGGGAGGCCGGCGTTGGATCAAGAGGAAGGGAAGTCAGACCACGAGCCCCGGACACTTCCAGCGACTGGTGGGTACTGCTTTGCCCACACCATGGGACTTCACCACTCAATAACCCACACCTTAAACTGCATTCCTTTTTCAGACAACCAAACAGCTCCTAAGTGGAAAAGAGCAAAAGACTTGTGCCTTAAGCTCTTATGTGTATCCATTTGTTGAGAGCTAGCTTCTAAACAATTTGCATTTAGTGTTTCATGTGCTTAAGGTTCAGTTCTTCATTATTATCAACTTATGTCTAGCTTCCAAAAGGACAGAAGTGAACTCTATAGACCACAAATAGTACTTGGGGGGTTCATATTCAAAAGAAGGCACTTAGTGTAGTTGTAATTGGCTAAAACTCATCATGCCAATTGATGGGGACATCAGCAGCGATTTCGACACATGTACCTTCAGGAGATGCCGGAGATCGATGGCCACGATCATGATTTGTATTTTCATCATTTTATGTAGTAGTTTATTTTTATTTTATGTTTTTCCGTTTTTACCCTTATGGGTATTTGGTAGCTATTGTAGCCCAAGGGGCATTTTAGTACTTTACTTTCTTTGTCATTTTAAGGCCTATTTATATGGCCCTTTTCTCATGTAAGTCTAGTTTTGATGAAATGAAATTTACTACTTGTTCTCTTTGTGAGTTCCTCCCTCCAAGATCTCTTAGTGAGTTCACCGGAGAAGACTAGATCTCTTTGTGAGTTCCAGTTTTCGAATTATCTAATCTTGTGGAAAATCAACGTGGAGACAAGCGAGGTTAGTAAATCCGTAGTCGTCGAAGCCTTGAAAATTCCATCTCATCCTTTTCCCCTTGCTCTTGCCGCCGCCCATGCCAAGCAACTCAAAGCCGTCGGCCACCCTGCCTCCATCTTCCGCCGGTCAGCCCAGCAGCTCCCCCTCTTTCGAATTTCAAATCTGAAATTTGGGAGTTTCATTAGCCATTAAATGTTTTCTAAATTGCCTCCTTAATTCATGCAATCAAAATAAATTGAAATTGAATTTCGAATTTGAAATTCAAATTCAATCCAATTGGTTGTTTTAATTTAGAAATCTTCCTTCTTTATTAAAACTGAAACTTTAATTTCAGATTTTGTAAAATTCTGAAATTAGACTTGTGGTCCCCACTTGTTTAAAACCCCACCTCCCTCTTCACTCTTTTTGACATGCCCCCTCTTTGGGCTCCCCATTAATTAGGCAATTAACTCTCTATGCTTATTTGAAATCCAAATTAAGCTCTAATAATTTTCCCTCCAATTGTTTTTTTTTTTTTTTTTTTAAACTGAAAACAATTTCAGTTAAACCCCCTCTCCCCTTGTTTTGTTCCTCTCCAATTCCATTAATGGCCTCCCATTAATTCCCTTAACCCCTCATTACCGTTGGCCCCCCCTCTTTGGAAATTAATTGGATTTACAATTTATTTTCCCGCTCATCTCCTCACAAAACAAATCAGTTTCAGAAAATCTGAAACGTTTTCTGAAGCCTTATCCCTTACCCGAGCACTTCCTTGGAGTTGGCTTGAGCTCTCCACCCAACTCCTCCCTATTCCTTCTCACCTCCACCTCCCCAAGTCCCGCCCAAAGCCCAAACTGCCTCTGTCCTGACGTTTGGCTTGCTGCCCCCTTACGCCAGCAGGAAGACCTTGCTGTCCAGCACACTGGATGCCCACAATTTGATGTCCCGAGTTTCCAGCAGCCTAGAAGAGCCATCCAACGTCTCTTGCACCTTCAAGGTTGCTGTCCAAAATCTGTCCAAGACCAAACTGCTGCTGTCCAGAGGAATTCGGCATCTCTTCCTGCTGTCCAGCCAGTCGGGAGAGCTTCGGATGCTGTCCTAAAGTTTCCGATTGCCGTCCACCACATCAAGAAGGAATTTGGTTGCCGTCTACTTCATCCCAAGCATCCAAACAACCACTAAAGCTTCATGTCTTCTATTTCTTTGGGTAAACTCATGATCCGACCCTTTTATCTTTGTAGCTACGTATCTATTGTTGTGATATCTTGATTCATGAAAATCATGCTAATCTTCTCCGCTAAAACCTAGTAATTGGATGAGTTGTGTGAGGGATCTTCTCATAGCAACTAATCTTATTGTTAGCCTAGGGATATTTGTGGAAAACCATTCATGTACGCAACGTTAGATTGACTTGATTGTTATATGATCTTAACTCTTACCCGTGTGATTCAACCGTAAGCTCGTTTGTCCGTTCTTAATGTTTTATCTCGTCATTCAAATTATTATAAAGATATAATTATGTGCTCTATCTAAAATTAAGCGTGCAAGCTTTCATTATGAAACACATCATCGCATGAACGTATCACATCACCAATGATGAATAAACAGAAGGCCCAAAGCATCCAAAGAGCAGCATAAAAATAAAATGACAATTAACAGGAAACAATTTGCATTATAGAATCATCTAAGGCTCTGTTTGGCTTGCCTCTATTTCCTAGAACAGCAGTAGTTTAAGGGTGTTTGGAAAAAAAATATTGTAAGAAAAAATTCAGTGGTATGAAAGTTAAAAGGTAACATCTTCAGAACAAAAGCTTAGTAGTCTCTAAAAAAATTACTTATGAACTTCAATTATCAAATTAATAAATTAATCAATAATATTTATTTATATATTAGCAATGCTATGATCTTTTATTAAAATTCATTTTTATTCATTCAATCAATTCATATTAGTGCTGTAATACTTTTTTAGCAAAAAAACCATAACTTTTATAGAGCTTTAAAAAACCATCATAACATGATTTTATAATCCAGTCATCCATTTTACCGCAGCAGAAGACACCAATGCCAAGCAGAGCCTAAAAGCTAAAGATAAATTTTAAGAGGGCATCAACATGCAGCTTTTCACCACGAGATGATCATAGCATCTAGGAACCTCTTCCCAGTGTCAATGATTTATCAAGTTGTTGTATGAGCAAGAAATGCGGAAAATAGGAAACCTCCATTTGGCTTTCCTTTCTCAACTGAATTTATTCCAAGGACAAGAAATAACAGCTTATTTACAATAAGAATACCGCCACTAGGAACTTGCTTTATGATCGCAAAATCCCACTATCATTTACAATTCTTATTAATCTTTATGTAAATTATTACTAGCATTTACACTATCAATTAATTCATTTTGGTAAGACAAATTATGACCCCATGTCATAGAATAGCAGCAAAAGAGCTTTGCTAAGTCCTTTAAATCAGGGAAATGATATAAAAACAGTAATCTCTAAAAAATAACATAAAAGCCCAAGAAAACAGAAAATAAATAAATAAAAGCAAACCTGTGTGGCCCACAAACGTATGTTGACAGTTTTGTCCTTTCCAAAGCTTAATGGTTGAATCACTAGAACCTGCAATAAAAGGAACGGAAGCAACTCTTAGTCCAAATATCATGTCACTCAAGAAAATATTTAAGATATATAACTGGATTAGTCAAAGTAGTATGCGTCAAGACATTCAACATTCAAATTGATCTGATATGCGAACTCATTAATTGGCTTGACTTTGCTGTTTTGTTTATTCACATCTATTCTGCGTCAAAGCTAATAGATGCATAAATTCTTCAAACACAGAAGACTGCAATAGAATATGGCATCTACACTATTATATACCCCACATCAATTAGAAATAGATCGAAGCACATGGACACCTCACATGTGAATTCTCTTTTTTCCCCACTCTCTATTATATCATCAAAGTCCTAGTTTCTGAATGATAATAATATGTTACATATGATAGTTTTAAGATCTTCAAGTTTAACTTTCAATCTAAAAGTGAATGGGGGAAATCTCGAGTGCATCTCTACATAAGATTTCTAGGATTTTAATTTACAGTAAGAACTGAATCCCATAAATTATTAGGATTTTTAAAATAATTTTCCCCTCTAGCCTTTTTACTTCACATATATGTCACATGCAATAAAATCTCATTTAAACATCATAAAGATTTTCACATTGCAACCACAAAAACTAAATGTCACATATTCTAGGCCAAACACAATCAATGTAACATTATCATTTCTTGTGAAACATAGAAATCAAATCTCACAGCTTAACTCAAAAAGATTTCAAGTTTACAACAACAACAACATCATCAAGCATTTATCCCACTACGTGAGGTCAGCTACATGAATCTTTTTTCTCCATTGTATCCTATTAAGAGTCAAATTTTTAATTTAAATCTAATAAAGAAATACCATTTCTAATATTTTCTAACCAATACTTTTTAGGTCTACATCTGTCTTTCTTAACATAAGTCAAATCTAATACATCTACTTTCCTAACCGGGTCATCGGAAGACGGTCATTTTATGTGACCAAACGATCTAAGGCGACTCTCTAATCTTATCTTCCACTAGAGCTACTCCAACCTTTTCACGTATATGTTCATTTCGTATCTTATCTCTAAGAGTAAAGCCACTCATCCACCTGAGCATCCTCATCTCTGCAACACTTAACTTAATATTATGCTTCACTTGTAATGGAAAACATTCTGCACCATAAAGCATTGCAGATCTCACCACCATCTTATGAAATTTTCCCTTAAGTTTGAGGGAAACTTTTCTATCACACAACAAGCCCGATGCATTCCTCCACTTCAACCATCCAACTTTAATTCAACTAATAATATCCCCATCTATTTTACCATCACTCTGAACAATAGACCAAAGATATCTAAAACATGTACTCTTATAAATGACTTGATTGCCCAAAGTCACAATCCCACCACTAGATCTATTACAACTAAAATTATAAATTTATACTCCATATATATAGTTTTAGATTGACTCAAATGAAAACCTTTAGACTCTAAGGTTGACCTCCATAATTCAAGTTTACCTTCAACTCCCTCTCTAGTCTTATCACCAAGAAGAATATCATTAGCAAAAAGCATACACTCTATGATGTCGATGAGTGTGGGTAGGATGCGGTTCAAGTAGTTCTCCACCGTTTCGTCGAATCCAAACCCGACGTCAAAGAAGGGAGAGCGGATGGGGTGAATATATCCCTCGTCGTCGAACACCAATCCACTGTCAACTTCCGGATCCGCCATGCATGGTTGGCGTGTAGAAATTTCAAGTGGAAAAGGGTTAGGGGAATGTAGTGGAGACTCCTTGTCTTGAGAAGAGGAGGGAAGCAAGGGAGGAGCAAATCCGGCGGGATTTCTCAAGAGGGGTGGGCGGCGGGTCCAAGAGGAGGATGGGGCGGCGGGTTCCAAGAGGAGAGGATTAGGGTTTGGGAAATTCAATCCTAGTTAATTCCTCAATAAATCTGAAATAAATTTCAGAATTAATGGTGTTTGGAGGGAATTAATTCAGGATTTGAATTCAAATTAGGTGCCATCAATGACTTAAATGGGGGCACTAATTGTGGATTCACCTAGGTTAGGCCGGCGGCATGCTCAAGGGAGAATTGGAGAAATCAAATAGTGAGGTTTCCAAATTTGGGTGATGACATGGCAATTGATCTCATAACTCCAATCTAATTCAAATTGAAATTAAATCACCTCATGAAAACCTTCCTAAATTGGATTTCCAAATTAGAAAAGCGGTCAATAGAGAGAGGGAGGGATTTGAAAATTTAAAACTGAAATTAGATTTCAATTTTAAGTGAATTAGGAGGGAAAATTAATGTGAGTTAACTCCTAATTCAAGAGAAATCAATGCCTTAATGGATCATTAATGGGGTTTCACCCAAGCATGGGGCCGGCGGCTTCTAGAAGGGGGATTTGGTGTGGGTGTAAGTGGGTGGCTTCCAAAATTGCATGTATGATGTTTAAAAAAAAGGGGTTAAAACAAAATCCATTTGAAATTAAAATTCGTCATGAAAATGAATTCAAAAACTTTCCTAATTTGGAAATTCTAAAATAGGAAAGATTTTGGCATTCGAAATTCGAATTTCAAAATTTAGCTTCGAATGGAATAGGAGATTGGGTCTATGGTTGGAAGATTCCCGGCCGGATGGTGGTGGTAGGATGGCCGGCGGCTAAGGAGGGGAGTTGAGGTGGGCGGGTTGGAGAGAAAGAGGGGAAATCGGGTATGGGGGATAGACCACGAGCCACGGACTCTTCCAATGACTGGTGGGTGTTGCTTTTGCCCTCACCTTGGGCTCTCCATAGAACTCACACAGAGATCTAAGAGAAGAAGAACTCACTAAGAGATCTTCAAGACGGAACTCACAAAGAGAACACAAGAGCCAAATTTTCATTCAAAAATATTCATTAGCTATTACAAGAGGAAAGACCCATATATATAGGTCTCAAGCATACATGAATAAATAAAGACTAAATTGCCCTCAGGGCCCCAACATGACTCAACTCAACATAAGGGTACAATAGGAAAATATTAAAAAAAAATGCATAAACAATTAGAAAAAATAAGCTCTGAATCGTGGCCATCGATCGGTGATGCACATGTTTGGACTTTGGATCGATGTCCTCATCATTCTCCCCAGGTGGGAGAAAACTCGACCCCGTCGAGTGAAAATCTCTGGAGCTCTCGTACATCTCTAAAAGATCTGGATCCAATCTTTGTAACTCCTCGCGATCAATCCATGTATCCTCGGTCACCGACTTCCCTTTCCAATGAACCAAGTACCTGTGGTGCCCGTCTTCCTTCATGGAAATGACTTCATCGTTAAGTATAGCTTCAACCTTCTCCGCAATAGGTAAGTGGGGTGAATCGGGGAGTGGGGGTAGGCTGGGGGATCTCACTAGGTGGGTTCTCAAAAGGCTCAATTTGAAGTGGATTATTGGGGTTCAGCTCTGGTCCCTCAAAGGTTACTAGATCTTCTATATTAAATGTATGATTGATGTTAAGACCTTTAGGAAGGCCCAGCACATAAGCATTGCTATTTACCTTTGACATTACCCTAAAGGGTCCGGCGCTTCTAGCATGCAACTTCTTCACGGAGGGATCCGTACCATCACAAAGTTTCTAACCTCAAATTCTTTAAATCTTTTCTTGTGATCTGAAATAAGCTTATAATTGGAGTTACGTTGTTCAATTCTTCTTTTAATTTCTTTATAAAGCTCCTGGAGATGAGATGCAAATGCATATGCAAAAGAACTGGTATGCATGACAAATGACACGAATCAAGGCTTACACAAAAGTTTTAAACAGAAATAACTTGGAAGACAACATACTACAAACACACACACAACATACTAACTCACACGAACACATAGCTAGAAAGGGGGATGAGTCACACAAAAAGGGGTTTAAAGTGTTCGGTCTAAGGGGACTGGTGTAGGAGGAGCAATGAAGACGTTCTTAGCTACCAGGGTACTTCTATGGGAAGTCTGAGTTAAAGTCGTAGGTAGTCTCCTAGGGTCGACAGTGTCATCTAGTAACTTCATCCAACTAGGAGAGGGATTGTCCTTAACAGGGAAGGACAAGAACATAGTGGGCAAAACAAATGAACCAGGAACAAGGTAAGATGATTGGTCCTGACTCACAGCCAAAATGGGATAGCTAAACGAGTCACCAGCAGGTATGGGACTTAAGAAATGGGGTATGGTATCCATTACAGAAGTGAGCACAACAGCTAGACTGGTGATATGACGGTGTGGGTTAAGACTCTCTCTAACATAAAAGTCGGTACGATGAGTGGTGAGATAAGTCCAATCAAGAAAAACACGCTCTTTCAAATACAAATCTAAAGGGGCAACTCCTAACATAGACTCCCATAAAACAAGAGGATGCTCAATTTTCAAAATAGACTCAGAATTGTTCAGATTCAACTGACTGTCATCCAAATTCATGTTAATAATCTTAGTAGGATCAAGTTCGGGGTCAATTAAATTAGAATCTTCCAAATTTAATTCCACAGGGTTCAAGGTCAGATCAGTGACGTTCGAGATCAAATTAATATCCTCCAGGCATACTTTGTCCAAAGACTTATCTTCGAAGAGACTAGGGTCGGGGTGGGTTAAGGTGTCGACGTTTACAGGTTCTAACTTTCCTAGTTCAGGGTTTAAGTCATTCTGGGAGTCTGATTCAATCACTTCTGTTCCATCCTTAAAGAATTCTTCGTCACCAGTGATATTACTAGCATCCACGAAATGGATGCACTCAGTCTCAGGTTCAGGGGACCTCATCGTCTTAATGTCTTCATTTATTATAATCATACTTGCAGGGTCAAGGACTAGGGAGGCTGAAGGTTGACTGGGATGGCTAGAAGTAGGTCTAAGTGGAGAGTCATAAGAGATTGGTCTAATAGAAGGCCCAGTAGAGGGTCGGCCATCAAGGTTAGGTGAAGACCTATAGGGTGGGGAAGCAACCCGGATGTTACTAATGGGTGGGTGGTCTTGACCACAGTAAGGTCCACGGTTTGTTCTGCACAGGGTAGGGTGGTGCTCTAAATGACGGTCACTAGGGGTAGGGGTATTGAGAGAGTAATATCCAATGGTTTGATGGGCAGGGGGAGACCTAAACTTAGAATCAGCAGGTTGTCCATAGGTAGAGGGTCTATATTTTAAGTTGAGTTCTCTCCTCATGTCTCTCCAATTAGAGGTAGAATACTCACCGCGAGACTCTTTATGATCTTCCAATCTTGCCCAAAATTGAAGAGCTCGTTCTTTAAGGTGAGACCTAGCGATGCTAACCTGGTGGGATTCAGGGATATGACATGATTCAAAATAGTCATGTAGTTGTTTGGCCCATTCCCTAAAATAGTAAGGCTCCGAGGAACCATCAAAGGTAGGCAAACGATAAGGTGACTCTAAGTGAGGTTGTGGAGGCCTAGGCTCATGTCTCGGGTGATAAGCTGAGTGGGGCCTATAATTAAAGTAGGGATAGTCAACGGGTTTCTCTGTCATAATCCTAGTCATATTGCCCAATAGGTTAACGATCTCATCTAATCTCTTTTGGAGTCTTATCGGGTCCATCGGGAAATGTCAAGTGATACTCAAAGAAGATTGGGTGTAAGGGGACACTAAGGAGGGCTTCTAAGTCAAAGGCAGTGGCAAAACCCAACGAAATGCTTGCTGAAAAGGTAACTACAGCAGCTGGAAAGTTCAGGTCAGCAAGCACAAATGAGGGGTGAAGTTACCTAAGTGATTTTGGCAAGGTTCCAAGGCGTGGACAGCACCTAAACAGTGACTCTAGGTTCACTAACGGAAGCCTAACAGCTGCAGGAATGAGTGGACAGCAACTTAACACTACCTAGAATTCATTCTAAAGGCCATACTAAGTGCAGAAAATTAGTGGACAGCAAGTTAAGCAATGTGCCAAGTTGTCTAAGTGTTTAGGAGGGGTTCTAAGGTGTAGACAGCACTTAAACATTAACTTAAAGTTCACTATAGGACGTCTAAAAGCTGTTGGAACAGTGAGGACAGCAGTGAAACCTCAAGGTGGAGTTGTCCTATGCACTTAGAAATGCTACAAGTTCAAAGGCAGCAAAATGACACTAGCTAGGATGACTTAAATGCTCGTGACAATGTGCAGGAAATGTAAAAACAGCGGCTACAACAGAGAATATTTTGAAGCTACGCAATGATATGCATGCAAAATTAAAGCTATAACGAACGGTTAAACCCTAGGATGTTTTTCTAACATGTCATGCATGCCTACCATGCTCTGATACCAAGATGATGTGAAACCACATGCAAGGAGCTTCTTAAGAAAATTAAAAGTGAATGACAACGTAATTTCAATTAATATCTTATTGAGATCGCAAGAACATCATTAAAGAAATCGTGTTATTAACTAGCTTAGGCGAAGAAGTATGCGTAGATTGACCAAAACTCATGGATAAACAACGATAGTAGCAACACCAAAAGCTATTAAACAACAATCCGTAATTTAATAACGAGAAGTTCACCTTGGGGATTAACCACTCAACTAAACTAGGCTTAGCGGGAGAAGATTTTCAGCACACCAAACGATGCCACGAGGAAGGTTGCAATGCCAAGGGTCTTGAGCAACGGAGAGGTTGCCGGTGGTGGAGGACACACGGGCGGCGTGCCTTCAATAGTCCACCCGTAATCTTCGAACCGCTCGTCTATGATGTCGATGAGTGTGGGTAGGATGCGGTTCAAGTAGTTCTCCACCGTTTCGTCGAATCCAAACCCGACGTCAAAGAAGGGAGAGCGGATGGGGTGAATATATCCCTCGTCGTCGAACACCAATCCACTGTCAACTTCCGGATCTGCCATGCATGGTTGGCGTGTAGAAATTTCAAGTGGAAAAGGGTTAGGGGAATGTAGTGGAGACTCCTTGTCTTGAGAAGAGGAGGGAAGCGAGGGAGGAGCAAATCCGGCGGGATTTCTCAGGAGGGGTGGGCGGCGGGTCCAAGAGGAGGATGGGGCGGCGGGTTCCAAGAGGAGAGGATTAGAGTTAGGGTTTGGGAAATTCAATCCTAGTTAATTCCTCAATAAATCTGAAATAAATTTCAGAATTAATGGTGTTTGGAGGGAATTAATTCAGGATTTGAATTCAAATTAGGTGCCATCAATGACATAAATGGGGGCACTAATTGTGGATTCACCTAGGTTAGGCCGGCGGCATGCTCAAGGGAGAATTGGGGAAATCAAATAGTGAGGTTTCCAAATTTGGGTGATGACATGGCAATTGATCTCATAACTCCAATCTAATTCAAATTGAAATTAAATCACCTCATGAAAACCTTCCTAAATTGGATTTCCAAATTAGGAAAGCGGTCAATAGAGAGAGGGAGGGATTTGAAAATTTAAAAATGAAATTAGATTTCAGTTTTAAGTGAATTAGGAGGGAAAATTAATGTGAGTTAACTCCTAATTCAAGAGAAATCAATGCCTTAATGGAGCATTAATGGGGTTCCACCCAAGCATGGGGCCGGCGGCTTCTAGAAGGGGGATTTGGTGTGGGTGTAAGTGGGTGGCTTCCAAAATTGCATGCATGATGTTTAAAAAAAAGGGGTTAAAACAAAATCCATTTGAAATTGAAATTCGTCATGAAAACGAATTCAAAAACTTTCCTAATTTGGAAATTCTAAAATAGGAAAGATTTTGGCATTCGAAATTCGAATTTCAAAATTTAGCTTCGAATGGAATAGGAGATTGGGTCAATGGTTGGAAGATTCCCGGCCGGATGGTGGTGGTAGGATGGCCGGCGGCTAAGAAGGGGAGTTGAGGTGGGCGGGTTGGAGAGAAAGAGGGGAAATCGGGTATGGGGGATAGACCACGAGCCACGGACTCTTCCAATGACTGGTGGGTGTTGCTTTTGCCCTCACCTTGGGCTCTCCATAGAACTCACACAGAGATCTAAGAGAAGAAGAACTCACTAAGAGATCTTCAAGACGAAACTCACAAAGAGAACACAAGAGCCAAATTTTCATTCAAAAATATTCATTAACTATTACAAGAGGAAAGACCCATATATATAGGTCTCAAGCATACATGAATAAATAAAGACTAAATTGCCCTCAGGGCCCCAACATGACTCAACTCAACATAAGGGTACAATAGGAAAATATAAAAAAAAAATGCATAAACAATTAGAAAAAATAAGCTCTGAATCATGGCCATCGATCGGTGATGCACATGTTTGGACTTTGGATCGATGTCCTCATCAAGAACTCTCCATAGAACTTCTCTTGGAACTTTATCATATGCTTTCTCTAAAAAAATAAATTTCATATATAGATAATCCTTATCCATACTTCTCCATCAAACCTCTCAATAAATGTTTAGCCTCCATAGTAAGCCTACCTCGGAAGAATCCAAATTGATTTTGAGAAACATTAATAACACATGGCAACCTATGCTCCATAACTCTCTCCCATAATTTTAAAGTATGACACATTAACCTAATTCCTCTATAATTCACACAATCTTGTACATTACCTTAATTTTTAAAAATAGGAATGAACACTCATTCTCCACTCCTCTGGCATCTTTTTAGTCTTCAAAATAGTATTAAAAAGTTTAGTAAGCGAAAAAATTCCTTCAACTCCTAAGCATTTCCACACCTCTATTGGAATATCATCAGGTCCAATAGTTTTTTCACAGTTTATTTTCTTTAAAACCTCTCTATCTTCGATTTTACTAATATGCTAATAAAAAAAAATCTTTATTTTCATTTAGGATGCTAATGTCACTAAAGTCAATCATATTCTCACAATTTTCATTAAAAAATTTAGCAAAATCTCTCATCCACCTTTGTTGAATATCAACTTCTAATAAAAGCACTTTTTAATCTTCATCCTTAATGCACTTTACTTGAATTTAAAAAATTCTTACTACTTCTATCTCATTGTTTGGAAAACTTATACATATATCTTTCGCCCTTCTTAGTATGTATTCTATTATATAAATCATTAAAAACTAAGATATTTGCATCGTTAACACTTTCTTAGACTCCTTACGAGCCTCTTTATATCTTTCTCAATTATCAGAATTTTTACATCTAAACTAATTTTCATAACAAATCTTTTTATTTTTTATGTTTTCTTGCATATTCTGATTCCACCACCAACTATTTTTAAAATTATGATTTTTTTCCTTTGAAACTCCAAGCACATCTTTTGCAACATTCTTACTATCACAATTTCTTTTTTCCCACATAACATTAGCTTCCTCATGCACAGACAAAATTTTGAGATCTAGAATTTTACTCTCAAAAATATTTTTGTTAAAATTCTTTAAATGCTCACATCTAATCTTAGAACAAAGTTTTTTTTATTTTTTATTTTCTATCATTTCATCTTAAAGTACAAAACTAATAAGCGATATTTGTACATTAACTTTCACTTGGAATAACTTTATAATCTTTGCAATCTAAACAATATATTTTTTCGTATAAGAAAAGTGTTCAAGTTTACAAAAAAAGGCTTATATGTAAAGATCGTCTTTGACGCAGTCCAGGCTTCTAAAGTTTAAACAGGTCAAATATATCCACAAAAACCTAAGCAATCATAGGCCAATTACAAGTCAAATAACAAACTTGAACCAAGGCTGCTTTAAGCCCCTTTTTTTTTTACTTTTGGCCAAAATTCTCTCTTTTTTAAACTATTTTTATATATTTCCATTTTTCTTTTGGAAAAGAATAGATTTAAATTTAAATGTTTGTTTGATTGGGATAGGTTATATTTACATCCAAGTATTTGGCTTTATCCTTATATAGCTATTTCTAAGAATAAGGATCCATGATTTGTAATTGAGTTGTTATTGATTTATGATGAATAAAATCTGATTATTTGTGCCAAGTTGAGCACTCATAAGATCCAAGCTTTATGTAGTTCGCACCAAGTTGTGTACACGGATTTATTTCTTTTCCCCTTCCATCAAGCTTGATCATCTTTCTAAATGTCAAGTTAATATCAAAGTCCAAGTGGAATACAAAACATACTTTAAATTTGGAAATTTGAGGCTTTGCTTTGAACGCGCCTCCAAGTGAGACGCATGCAAAATGACTACAGGCTTACACCTCAAAGTCGGAGACGTACACCTCAATTATTTGAGACACGTCTTCAGGCGCATGTATTGAGGCATACGCCTCTATTTCATGATTAATACGGTATTGAGCTTTTTCTATTTAACAGGCAAAAAAGCCCTATTGATATTATAAACTAAGCATATTTCATTAAAAAGGTTTGTGATCTTTGAGATTGGAGATGATAAAAAAAAATATATATATATATATTGATACAAATGAGGATAAAGGTTTTAATTTGAGTAGATCTAAAACCGAACACATAGAGTGTAATTTTAGTAGCAATAGATCTAGTATAGGGATTCTGACTTTGGGTGACCAAGTCATTAATAAGAGCACATAAACGTTTTAAATATCTTGGTCTATTGTTCAAAGTGATGGTGAAAAAGATGGGAATATTCTTAGTGGAATTCAAGTTGAATGGTTGAAGTGGAGGAATGCATCGGGCATGGGACAAAAAAGTTCCCCTCAAACTTAAGGGAAATTTCTATAAGATGGAGGTTAGACCTGCAATGTTTTATGGAACAAAATGTTGGCCATTAAAAGACAAACATAAAATTAAGTTAAGTGTTATAGAGATGAGGATGCTCAGGTGGATGAGTGGCTTCACTCTTAAAGACAATGCAAAACAAGAATATACGTGAAAAGGTTGGAGTAGCTCCAATGACAGATAAGATTAGAGATAGCCGCCTTAGATGGTTTGGATACATAAAACATCAGCCTTCTGATCCGGCTAGGAGAGTAGATGTATTAGATTTGGCCTTTATTAAGAAATGAAGAGATAGACCTAAAAAGACTTTGTTAGAAAATATTATAAATGATCTTTTTTTTATTAGACTTAAATGAGAATTTGGAGAAAAATGATTCATGTAATCAACCCCACGTAGTAGGATAAAGGATTGATGTTGTTGTTATTGTTGTTGTATAAATTAGTAATTATTAAATATCATATTATTACTCTAATATTTTCTCTTACGTGAAGATATCCTCCATGTTATATTTTTTCCAATTATATATATATATAGGTACCAAATTCTAGCTAAATAATCAAGTTATATCCAAACACCTCTAAACATTGATGAATGAAATTTATATTGTGATGCCAACTAAGTGGGTCCTCTTTAAATTTAAGTTGAGTACATGGATCACATTTTGTGCATGTGGAGTTTTTCCATCTCCCCCCTCCATCAACTCTCATAGATCATCATTATCTAAAATTAAGTCATTTCTATGTTTTGCAAAATAAATAAAATAAAATGACAATTATTAAAAATTGGCAATTGATAATACACAATCTTTACAGTTATTTAAATATGAACCAATTACGTAAATATTACTCTCTTCACCTACAACATGTCTTATACATGTTAACAAATGTGATCCATATCAAGGCTAGTTCTAGTTTACATTTGACATCAATAAATGCGAAGTGTCAGAATTCGGCATTTGTTAACATGCATAGGGTCATTTTAGTAAGTTTACTCCAATGGAACCCTTGTGTTGCCGACAAGTGCCAAATTCAGAACTTATAGCACATTTCGTTGAAATGCCCGTACAAAGTACATAAGCTAGAATTTTAAAGCACAACATAGCTCCTTGACCTTCAAACATAAATAAATAAAATTCACATTAAAAAAGGTACGCTGCAATAAGGATAGCACAAAAATGGTGTGAAAATTTAACATGTTTCTTATCTCAGCAATAAAAAGGCAGTTTAAATCCAACCTATAGCTGAATGCCGGAGTCGTGGGAAAGCCTTACCAAGCATTATAAATAAATTAGTACAAGTAGCACTATGCTTGGATATCCTCAAATATTAATCAGATCACCAAAGATAGTGGCCAATATCTCCAGGAAATTTGACAGTTTATTTTCTAGGAATTTATCCAAACATCACTAAGATAACATCATAATAATCAAGGAATGCAGATTTGCATCAACGAAAATAACAAACAAATAGACAAAATCTTCTGGGAGTAGATAATATACAATGAAAATAGATGTATGCATGAATCTAATCCATCTTGTTACCACATAAGTGGAAACAAAAAAGAACTTAAATATGTGAAAACCTTCCATTCATTTAATAAATATAACCCTTCGTGTACAACTACTTTGGTAAAGTCAAAACCATACATCCAACATAAGAGAAAAAATAGTCGCAAATTCCTATCTATAGAAATAGAAAATGAACAAATTTGAATTATAGTAATTCAGAGACGAGCAGAAGAGGCATGATTCCAGCATATGCAGAAAAAAAAATTTACCAGTGACAAGATCACCAGAGGATAGCCTTACTATCGCTTGAATGGCCACCTTATGAGATTCCCAGAGTTCAACTTCACAACCTTTCCTCCACCGCCGAATCGTGCTGACAGCGATTCAAGAAAGACAACATGGTTACAACAAAGAAATGAACTGATGCTTAAAGATGAAGCCAATAGAAGCCATCAACTTAATTCACAGATGAAATGAAAACTTTGTAGCCAAAGGCATAAAGGCAAAAGTACAATGTATCAGGAGCATTTAGAACTTTCAAGTCCCAACAAGCTTGAAAAAGGATGCATAAGTTCAACAGGCGTTTTCTGTTTATTGTCAAAATTACAAATTAGGCAGTTCAATTTTTTTTAGAATCACCAAGGGCTGTAAATTACATTAAAAAGGGAATAAATAAGCTCCTGCTAATGCAAGATATGAGGCGTTGTTGTGCATAACCTTATCCATGCACAGACAAGATTATTTCCATGACTAAAATGTGAGACATCCACATTTAAAAATGAAATCTAAAAAATATCTCGCTTTTTTCATTACAATCAAATCTGATTGCACGATGGTGACCAACCATTAATGTCATCAACCCCTATTATCCCAAGATCGCATGCTCATCTTCAGTAAATATCAAGTCCCAAAATTCAATAAGCAAGAATATGCAATTTGAACCCCCTATTCCAAAATACAGACACACACATGGAAATAAAAATACATGAAAATTTATAGGCTAAAAAGCTGACAATTTCTCCATTCCTCATTTCAAATCATCTTCACACAGGAAATTCAACGTACACTAAATATCTCATGTTTTTCATGAAAGTATAAGCTTTTCCTAAAACTTAAATCTTACAACCAGAGGGTTTATTTAAGCATAAATTCCCCTACAGTTCTTGATGTAGACAAAGGGGGGGTCAACTCAAGTTGAGTTTTTCTTACCTGGTGTCTTTTTATATTTCCCCTCTCCTTTTTGTCTTTTGGATGTTTGTTGGTTTCATGATGGCATGGGCTGTTTCAGATTGAGCTTAAGTAGTTAAATCTTTAGTTGTGCCAAGCTCATTAATATCTAGTGGAGAAGTAGCTCATTATGAGCTAATGGCTTGCTATAAATTTATGAAATGGGAACTAGATTTGGTGGGTGGATTTTGCTCTTTCACATTCCTTTTGAAATAAAAATTCTGCAGCCAATTTTCTGCTTTGGAATGTTCTCTCACGGCTGGCTGCTTTGGGGTGTGAATTGCCTCTTCGGGTGCTGTCTTTACCGCCTTGGCATTCCCTCTGTTGACCGAGCATTAATCTGCCGCCTGGTTTCCTGTGCTGGTTCCACGGCTGTGCTGTCCCTGGCTGGTTCCGTGGCTTTGTTCTTTGGCTCTTGGGATTTAGCAAATGTGCCTCTTGGCTTTTCATTTCTTTTAATTTAAATGGGAATATGAATAGTATTTGGACTGAATTTGGACAGTTTTTGGGGCTGTTTGGTAGCAGTTTTGGAGAGAATTCCAAGAGTCTTTCCATTGTTTTCAGTGCAGTTTTTCTGCTGAATTTTTCACTGTTTCTGGCCAGATTTATGGACTTTTGGGCTGCTGTTTTGGACAGCTGGTTGGGCTGTTCATTAGTGGTCTCTTGACCTTCTATATTCTCTTTTAAGTGATTGTTTAGTTCCCCTCTATTGCCTATATATATGAGATGTTTGGGTCATGTTAAAGAGAGATATGATGTAATTTTTGAAGCCAAAACCTGAGAGGTTTTCTTGGAAAAAGCTTGAGAGCTTTGTTCCATTTCTTCTTCTTCTTCTATGGAAATCCTGCGGGCTCTTTCCCTCTTCTTCTTGGCTTCTAATCTCTTTCTTCTCGCCGCATGTATCCACCCCACATGTATCATTCTTCTCAAGGCAAAGCTTCTTTAGGTGTCTTGTTGTGTTTGTCTTTATTGCGTCGTTTGTAAGTCGTCAAGGTTTGTAAGGGTCTTGTAAGCACTTTTATAATATGAAAGTGATGTTTTAGTTTATTTGTCTAATTAGTCTAGTTTTTGCGAGTTATTGTAATCTTTTATTCTCTAGAAAGACTTTGTTTTTGTGATCAAAAATTTGGGGCCCTTCCTCTCCCAAATTTTTGATTGCATCAATTTGGTATCAGAGCAAGTTTAGGTAGTCCTAGGTTTGTAGTTTGTCAAGTCTTTATTTTGTCTTCAAGTCAAAGTCAAGTTGTGAGTCTAGTAAGTCTTGTTGTCAAGAGTCTTAAGTTGGGTCTAAGTCTTTTTTTTTTGGTGGAGTCTTTTGAGTCTTTTTTTTGTCAGTCAAAAAAATGGAAAATAACAAAAAAATGGCTTCAATCATGGAGGAGATTAATCAAGAAAATCCTGATGTCCCTCTCCCGTTGGACAGATGGATTCCTACCGAAGGTGATTCTACTGATCCGCTTCAAGACTGTTTATACAAGCTTCAATATCACATGTTCCTATGTGATCAAAAATTCGAAAAGTGGAAAAGATATCTACAACAACAATTTGAAAAAGAGCAAGAAGAGATTCTAAAAAGATTTGGGGAAAAACTCGAAGAACTGGATGATCTGTATGCACCGCCTCCAGGAAATCAATAGCAAATAATTCATCAGAAGCTGAATTCGCAAGTAGGGGAGTCTGATGTAGACAAAGGGGGTGTCAACTCAAGTTGAGTTTTTCTTACCTGGTGTCTTTTTATATTTCCCCTCTCCTTTTTGTCTTTTGGATGTTTGTTGGTTTCATGATGGCATGGGCTGTTTCAGATTGAGCTTAAGTAGTTAAATCTTTAGTTGTGCCAAGCTCATTAATATCTAGTGGAGAAGTAGCTCATTATGAGCTAATGGCTTGCTATAAATTTATGAAATGGGAACTAGATTTGGTGGGTGGATTTTGCTCTTTCACATTCCTTTTGAAATAAAAATTCTGCAGCCAATTTTCTGCTCTGGAATGTTCTCTCACGGCTGGCTGCTTTGGGGTGTGAATTGCCTCTTCGGGTGCTGTCTTTACCGCCTTGGCATTCCCTCTGTTGACCGAGCATTAATCTGCCGCCTGGTTTCCTGTGCTGGTTCCACGGCTGTGCTGTCCCTGGCTGGTTCCGTGGCTTTGTTCTTTGGCTCTTGGGATTTAGCAAATGTGCCTCTTGGCTTTTCATTTCTTTTAATTTAAATGGGAATATGAATAGTATTTGGACTGAATTTGGACAGTTTTTGGGGCTGTTTGGTAGCAGTTTTGGGGAGAATTCCAAGAGTCTTTCCATTGTTTTCAGTGCAGTTTTTCTGCTGAATTTTTCACTGTTTCTGGCCAGATTTATGGACTTTTGGGCTGTTGTTTTGGACAGCTGGTTGGGCTGTTCATTAGTGGTCTCTTGACCTTCTATATTCTCTTTTAAGTGATTGTTTAGTTCCCCTCTATTGCCTATATATATGAGATGTTTGGGTCATGTTAAAGAGAGATATGATGTAATTTTTGAAGCCAAAACCTGAGAGGTTTTCTTGGAAAAAGCTTGAGAGCTTTGTTCCATTTCTTCTTCTTCTTCTATGGAAATCCTGCGGGCTCTTTCCCTCTTCTTCTTGGCTTCTAATCTCTTTCTTCTCGCCGCATGTATCCACCCCACATGTATCCTTCTTCTCAAGGCAAAGCTTCTTTAGGTGTCTTGTTGTGTTTGTCTTTATTGCGTCGTTTGTAAGTCGTCAAGGTTTGTAAGGGTCTTGTAAGCACTTTTATAATATGAAAGTGATGTTTTAGTTTATTTGTCTAATTAGTCTAGTTTTTGCGAGTTATTGTAATCTTTTATTCTCTATAAAGACTTTGTTTTTGTGATCAAAAATTTGGGGCCCTTCCTCTCCCAAATTTTTGATTGCATCAGTTCTGCTGGTCAAGAAACTAGCAAAACATGGTCAAGTAAAAGAATTATTAGGGATTTGAATGAGATGAATAATTTCCTATAGAATATAAGAGGTGACGTAAAGACAAAATAAAGTAGTCATTCCAATTTAGTTCATCATTTTCCTGAAACTTTCGCTGTCATGTGTTAATATAATATAATTCCAGTTCATGCCAAAAGTGCTAAATTCTATGCATCCTGCATTAATGGCAAAATATAAGATAGGAATGTAAAATATGATTTGCAAAACTTTTTTACCTCTCAATATGTTAAAATAGATCAAACTATCAACTACTGCTGCAAAATAGAATGAAAAAACAATACATTCTAGAGCTTATAAGCAATAGCTAGAACTGCATTTAAATA
The DNA here is from genome assembly GCA_016618105.1 of Dendrobium huoshanense. NCBI lineage: Eukaryota > Viridiplantae > Streptophyta > Magnoliopsida > Asparagales > Orchidaceae > Dendrobium > Dendrobium huoshanense. The sequence continues at coordinate 28,953,069 of CM028349.1, read as the reverse complement.
CCTAAACTAGAGATAACCCTAGATATGATAGAATATATATATATATATATATATATATATATATATATATATATATATATTTTTTTTTTTTTTTTTTTTTTTTTTTTTTTTTTCAATTCACAAATTACTTGAGAAAAAACACATTAACGAGAACAAATCAATATAAAGCTAACTTTAAAACAATTTCCATGATGTAGAACAAATGTTTGACACTTCGGTTCCTTTGTCATGCATAATTGCAAGCCTACTTCCTATGACAAGTCGCCGTAAAATGAAAAATAATGCCGAAAAAAAAAAAAAAAAACATATCATGAACAAGCTCCTTGTAAACTAATTGATTGTTTTCACAAAGGTACATAGAAAAATTTGTGTCCATATATGTGAATCAGGCTTTAGGTTGAAGCCCGCACAGCTAACTGAAGGATATGAATAAACGTTTTTGCAATTTGCTTGTAGATGTAATTTAAAGATTCAGTTATGTTCTCCTTAAGCTGATTATGTCTTTGCTCATGCATTAAGCTTGTTTTTTCTCATAACCTTGCTACTACTTGAAAAATCTTTTTTCTTTCTTTCTATTTAAACATGTTAATTTAAGATCATGCCGTTTAGTGATGAGCAATCATTTCTGTTTATTGACAAATTCAAAGTCACCTTGCTAGTACAAGCATTCCAAACTCAAGATCAAGATCTACAGCAGCATAACATATTCAAGCAAAACTTGAAAAAATAAATATTCAGTTAACACCATACCCCAAGTCCACTTCCAACTTGATCAGCAATGCAACAAACCAAGTTCGCATTGCAAAACATTATGGAACTTCACATGAATGTCAAACCAGATTATCAGACATAAATTCTAAACTATCAATCTCCTTAGCTTTCTCTCCAATCCATTTAGTTTCCTGAATGCATAGAATATTTATCTTCCAATGGATCATAATTTCTATTAATTCCATTAATTTGTCTATAAGGGAACCTATATTCCAAGTTCTTATCCTAATTTTACTTTCATGCACTAGCTTCTTTGCCTATATTCGTTCATGACGTGGAAACACTTGCCTATTTAACACTGCACCCAAGCACCGGTGCAGCAACACTTACTTTTTGTTGTATTCAGGCCATACAACGCGTCGCTTCCAAGGAACGTCCTAGCATTAACATAATGTATTAAAGAATTCATGTCATGATTAACACAATGTATTAGTCTGAATTTAACAAAAATGCAAAATTTTGTGTTATAATAATCATATTGAGTATTGAGTATTGAATTTGAATTTGGCTAATAAAAATTCAAACTTGAATTTTGATTTTAAACAATTGATTGAGATAGAGCTGTCAATAATGGACCCGACCCGAAAATTTCGGGTTAGGGTTGACCCGAATCCGAAACGGGTCGGGTTCGGGTCTGAAAAATTGACCCGTTTGCAAAACCGGGTCGGGTTCGGTTGACCCGGAAACCCGGGAATGACCCGATTTGACCCGGAGCAGTCCCCGCGTCGCCTGGCTCGCCCCGCGTCGCCTGGCTCGCTCCGCGTCGCACCGCCCTGCTCCGCGTCGCACCAGCCCCGCCCAGCGTCGCACTGCCCTGCGTCAGCCCCGCGTCACGCCAGCCCCGAGTCACGACAGCCCTGCGTCAGCCTCGCCCCGCGTCAGCCCCTCCCCGCGTCGCCTGGCTCGCCCTGCGTCGCACCGCCCGGCCCCGCGTCGCACCAGCCCCAACCCGCGTCGCACCACCCCTCACCGCTTCGCGTCACGCCAGCCCCGCGTAGCCTGGCTCGCCCCGTGCCTGTTGCCAAGGTTGAAACAAGCGGGTTCGGGTCAACCCGAACCCGACCCGAACCCGAAGCGGGTCGGGTTCGGGTCCAGGAAATTGACCCGTTTGTAAAAACGGGTCGGGTCGACCCGAACCCGAACAGTGCCGGGTCAATTTCCGGTTTGACCCGAACCCGACCCGTGACCCGAAATTGACACCCCTAGATTGAGACAGTTGGAGGTTGTTATACTATATCTTATTTATAGAGTTGGTATCCTAAGAAAAAATGCTTATTTGGTTAATAGCTTCATGTTTCTGCAATTGTTCATTTTGGGATTCCATTAATTACTATGCTTGCCTTATTTAACTAGACTAAAGTTGGACATTATTATCTTCCTTAGTTGCTTAGGCTCCACTATGGCCTATGTGTATTGTGACTTTTCTTTTGCAAATTATAATTCAGCTACAATTTTATCATGAAATGTTCATTTCTTCAGGTACTCCATTATACTCCATTATTTTAGTAGCATCCGACTTCAACAACTTCTCAACAAGTTTGTCACTCTGGTCTATAGTTGCTTTGGGCCTTCATCTTCTCTCATAATTTTCCATTGGCAATGCAAACTATGTATTTTATTTTCTATAAAAATAGGGATCTTAAGGCATGTGATAGAGGAATAAACCTATCTTCTCCTTCTGATTTTATAATATTTGATAAAATGTTAAACTTGAAATGTTTTGATAGATGTTGTCTCCTCATATAAGCACAAGCTTTACATAATGGTTCTTCCCATTTTCCATATTTCTCAATCATTTTTTTTATGTAGAACGGAGGGGTGGTGTAATAAATATTAAAGATTTTATATTCCATCTCAGATTTCCCTTAATTAATGGATTTGAATTTGAAATTCAAACAAGAAAAGAAGGGAGGGAAGAGAAGAATTAATTATCTCCTTAATTGGGACATTTAATTAGGAAGTAAATCATTAGGATTGACGGGAGGGGAGCATCCAAAGGAGGAGGGAGGAAAGATGTCCGCATTCGATATATGTGGACCATAGCATTAAATGTGATGGGGTAATTAAATTTGAAATTAATTTCAGATTTGGAGGGATTAGAAGGGCTTCCAAAATTAGATCTATTGATTACGAAAAGGGATTGGAAATTCAAATTAGTTTGGATTCAAATTAGAAACTTTCTAAGCTAACAAAAGATTAATTTAGGAAGGTAATGAAGAGGCTATTTTGAATTTGAAATTTCAAACTTGTACATGAAGAGGGGGCCGGCGGTTTCAAGGAGAGAGTGGGAGGGAAAATAATTCAAAGGGGTTTCCTAAATAGAACCAATTAAATTAAAGATATGATTTAACAATCTATTTTTTTAATTTAATTCTAATAGGAGATTGATTGAGGAATTAACAACTTTCCAAATATAATTTATACTAAATTAGGAAAAATTTCAAATTTGAATTTGATTTCAAACTTGGATTAATATTCCTTCCAAATCTAACCCAATCTATATTAGGAAAGGAGTACGGGCTAGAGCAAATTTTGGAAACAAGGCTAGGGGAGGCCGGCGGCTAGGATCTAAGTTAAGGTTAGCTGGCGCCTGGCAGTGGGATTCAAGGTTGAGATAGCCGGCAGTTGGGGTGGGGATGTGGGGAGGAGAAACGAAAAGTTGTAGTGGAGAGGGGATTGGAGCTGGCGGTAGAGAGAAAGGGAAGGTGGTGGCAAAGAGTTGGAATAAGGGGAGAAAAGAGAGAGGGAATGAGATAGGGAAAGAAGATAAACCGTGAGCCCGGACACATCCTGCAGCTGACGGGTGATGCGATACCCTCACCTAGGGACTTCAACCACAAGCCAGGACATATCCTACGGCTGGTGGGTATAAGTCTCTCATGATCCAATTCGAATCTCACGGTAGTATATTAAGAATCCAAATGTATGGGGTTCAAATCCTATATCACATTATTTCAAATCCAAAAGTACAATTTTTGATAAGTTGCCATAGAAACCTCGTAAACATCATTTTAAAGCTTAGTGTTAGCTGTGCTTCATAGTTTGGAAAGAGTTATATTCGATGAGCATCATATGTCCAAAATGAGCAATTAGAATACATCCCTTCTTAGTAACTTTGTTCTCAAAAGCATACCAGTCAATGGAAGTTGAAATGATATCCCCATTATCATCAACTACAACCCCCGTAACCTGCAACCCATGCCCCTTCATCGTTTCCACGGCCACGCCCGTCCTCAAATCCCAAAGCAAAACAAGTGCGTCCATCCCACCGGACACGATCCCACCATCTGGAAATCGCTCACAAGGACGGATCCATGCAAGCCGTCCAACGAAGCTCGAATGCCCAACGAGAGTCTTACACAGCACATAACTGTGCTTCTTCTCGGGGTCCGGAGTCCAGTACCTCACCGTCCTGTCCCTCGACGAAGTGGCAATTCCGAAGCCATCGCAAATACAAATTCCTCGAACCTGGTGAGAAGTTCCAAAAGTAAAAAATTTCAGTTTAGGGTTTAAGATTCCACGATCGTAACTGTAAGAGGGAAAAGTGGACGTAAGGATAGTGCAAATAAAAATATTGATGACGAAGATCATCATACGTCGTCTTCGTGTGCTCGGAGTTCGCAGCTTAGGCTGTACTCGCGAGCTTCCAACGCCATTGACAATACAGAAGAGATTTCCCTTTCGGGTTTGGTTTTACGGAAAATCTCGGATGGAAGAAGTTTGTGTCAGCTACTGAAACGGGACGTTTGGCGCTGTTTGATCGTCGACGGAGAAATTTTTTTTACTATTATAATATTAGAAATATATATATATATATATATATATATATATATATATATATATATATATATATATATATATATATATATATATATATATATATATAATTGATAACTTATAATTACAATTTAAAAAAAAATATTAATAAAATAATAATTAAATAAATATATAGTTCAATTTAACAAATATAATAATGATAATAAAAATTCTCTACACAGCTCTTAAAATGCAACTTTTAATTTATATCTTTTTTATTATCGGTCCTTTAATTTTTTTTACGTTCCGGACTCAATTTTTGTACTTTCGGAACCTTTTGGGACCTCTACACCCAAATTTGAATTATTTCAAGTTTTCAAATCGCACAAAAAATTCCCATGGTCTACGACGCATATTTTCGGACTTCTTGAGCTTCGACGTCCGGAATAGGAGGCAATTGATACGTCCTCCAAAAATTATCTTGATCAGGCACGAATCTCAAGGCAAAATCAAGGTGTGAACTTCCAAAATTAAAATTGGGACCATCTGAACTCCGATTTCAGCAAACTTATAGTCAAAATAAACGTTTCAGAAATACGACACCAAATTCGACTAAATCCGAGCCCAAATGATGCCAAATCAAGGACCCGAAGCATTGTTAGAAGGTTCGAACCACCCATTGGGTTACCAAACAATTTCTAAATATAATGTGCTTATAGTCTAATCGAGCGGCTCAACGAGACGAATCCAACGAGCCTAAGATAGTTGAATTCCGACATCACTAGGAAATTCAAATGTCCCTCAAACAGTCCATGATCAAGGTATACAACATCGGTCGTCCATCCAACCACTCCCCATTTGCCCTTGATCTCTCATCTATTTACAGGTCATGCCACTCCATAAAATCTATAAATAAATCTCTCATTTCTCTTGAAAAAGGATGAAAGAAAGAAAAAAAGAAGGAAGAAGAGAAGGAAGACGCTCCTCCTCGACCACCATCAGACTTTCACCGACCACCACTTGAGGCCCTCACATCCGCCAGACCATGGCCTAACGTCATTTTTTCGCAGGACCACCACTTGAGGCCCTCACCTCAACTAGACCACCACTGGAGGCCCTCACCTCTGCTGAACCACCGCCTAACGTTGTTGTTCCGCCAGACCACCTCTTGAGGCCCTCACCTCCATCGGACCACCACTAGAGGCTATCACCTCTGTCGGACCACCGCCTGATGTCGTTGCTCCACCGAACCACCACTTAAGGCCCTCACCTCCGCCAAACCATCACTAGAGGCCCTCTCCTCCGATGGACCACCACCTAACGTCATTGTTCAGCCGGACCACCGCCTGACATTGTTGTTCCGTCGGACCACCGCCTCACGTTGTTGCTCCGTCGGACCACCACTTGAAGCCCTAAGCTCCACCGGACCACCGCCTAACATCGTTGCTCCGTCAGACCACCACTTGAGACCCTAAGCTCTGCCAAACCACCACCTTACATTGTTGCTCTACCAGACCACCACTTAAGGTCCCAGACTTACGCTAGACTACCACCTAAGGCCCGGATTTCCACCGCACCACCACCTGAGGCCCGGACTTCTGCCAGACCACCACTTGAGGCCCAGACTTTTGTCGGATCACCACTTGAGACCCGAACTTCTATTAGGCCACCACCTGATACCCAGAATTTTACCAGAGTACCGCCCTACTACAACGATCTTTCTTACCCAGTCTCCTGTCAACTACGGTATTTCAGACCCTGGTCTCCTGCCGACTACGGTCATTCCGACCTCTGTCACCTACTATGGTCATTCTGACCTCCATCACCAGACAACGGTTTTTTTCAGATCCCGGTCTCCTGCCAACTATGGTCTTTTAGACCCCGATCTTCCGTCGACTATGGTCCTTCCAACCTCCGTCGCCTACTATAATCATTCCGACCTCCATCACCAGATAATAGTCTTTCAGACCCTGGTCTCCTATCGACTATGTTCCTTCCGACATTCGTCGCCTACTATGGTCATTCCGAACTCCATCACTAGACAATAGTTTTTCAGACCCCGGTTTCCTGCCAACTACTATCTTTCGGACCCATGTCTCGTGCCGACTATGGCCCTTCCACAAAACAAACTGTCTATGTTGATTATTATAACTCCCACCATGTAATATGCTTTATATGATGTGCATTTGTGACATCAAGACAAGGCCTTCTCCTAAGAAAGGGTCTCATTTATAATCGATTGCAAATACTAGTGGATTCATTCAAACTGGGCCAGGCCCCGTGATTTTTTCCCCTTTTTACGGGTTTCCACATAAAAAATCTGGTCTCTTATGAACTCTACACCCCCTCTCATGTATCTAATTGTGTGCTAGATATTCGTACAATGCTAAGATGTTAAACTATATATTTCTCTACCGCTGCAAATATTCCAGGATGCAACAATCTTATTTGTGGAACACAACCTTCTTTTAATATGATGATTACTAAAGATGAATTATATCATACCTAATTCTACTGATTGCATCTAAATTTATATGTGAGTGCACGAAAACATTACTATCATGAATGGCCAAGCAATAAAAGAATATATATATATAAAGAGTGAAAAGCATTAAGATTTTATTAAATTGCATAAAGTTTAAGAGTATAAGTGATTTCTATATTAGGCTCACCCTTTGACATGCTATTTATATTCATGGGTTGTAGTAAAGTGTGAAAGAGATTTTATAGAGTAAGAAATTTGTTGGTCTTTAACATTATGCCATAAAGGAAGCATGAGGGTAGTAAGGCAGAGGCTAAGATTTATTGGGCTCAACTATCATGTTGCAAATTAGGCAAAGGTTATTAACCTTGTCTTCTTGATCATAAGTCCTCTTTGATAAAAAAGGAAAGATAGAAGACTGGAAAATCATTGAAGTGCAACTTAAGCATGATATTAGTGAATGGAAAGTCATGTAGAGTCCAAAACTATTAAAAAGTAGATTTGGCTTGGATGATCTTGAAGTTCAATAAGGCATACAATAAGTAGGTGATCATGTCACCCAATTGAAAGAAAAAGTTGATGACAGGTTGGGGAGAGCACTAAGAGGATGTTAACATGGTGATGAGGAGATGTTCGAAAGGATATTAGGAGGACATCAATAAGATGAGTTATAAACTAGAAATCAACTAAGGATGACTAAATGAAAAGAAGTTAACTTATGGTGAGTTGGAAACTAAAAGTCGATTAAGGGTGAGTTAGGAATTAGAAGTTGGCAAATGGAGAGTCTATGAGTAAAAATTGGTCGATGGTGTGTTGGTGAGTATAAGTGTACTAAGTGGAAAACTTGTTTAGATGATAAGCAAAATCAAAGCTATTGAAGGGGGAAAATAGTAGCTAGATGATGGGTTACTAAGTGAAATTGATGCCACACAAAAATTTCAAGGAAAGTCTTTAGATCGCCTAAAGAGTGTTTAAGCTCAATCAATTGTGTAAGGTCATGCATTGGCCATTAGTCTAAGGATTAATCTAGGCAAAACTTGGTGCATTAATTAGCTCTCTAAACCAATTGAGACAATCTAGGTCAAGTGCCCATTTGGACGAAGGTTCAATCTGATCCAAATTGAATATAAGCCACCTAACTTGGGGAATCTAAAAATTGGAATTCAAGGTATATCAACTTGTAACTATGTTTAGTCTTGAGGTATATCTAATATTTGGTAGAGCTAGAACTAGATATGGCTAGGTTAAGCTTGGCTCAAATATAAGTTATTCTAGTTAATTACCTAAGCTAGAACTAAAATGGTGTGTTTATTTTGTTGTAACTAAATTTGTGATCAATATGAATCTCATCCACCAATGAAATTGAACCATCCTAAAGTTTTTTTAAGTCCCAAATTGCTTCTATCGTATTCTAATACATCCTCTTACACCAAATGAAATTACTAAAATCAATTATCTACTTTAAAGTTCACTAGATACTAGTGCATCATTAGTCCTCTAAGTTAATTAATAGTTGATATGGATTAACTTTTGTTAAGTATAAATTATACATTATTTATTGTATTTAGATTCAATGAAAATGTATTGTTTTAATTGTGTTTGTGCAGAAATTGTTAAAAAAATGGGAATAATTAAGTACTGAATAGCTTTGTAATGCAAACTTATATCACACCATAGCACCAAAATCATTGACGTCAGGGTGCTTATTTCAGACATTGTAGTATCGAATTCTCTGTTTTCAAGCACAGTAACATCACCACGATTAGCATTGTGATGTAACACTACATCGCTGCTCCCAAATTTAACACTGCATTATTAGAAGTCTAAGCAAAATGAGCATCAAAGCACTGATCCTTACCATGCCTAAGCACTAAAAATTAATTTTAGCATCGTAGTGCTCAAACTTCTAGAGCGCCGTAGCCAAAAGACACACCATTTCAATCATTATTTGTGGCAGGTTGGCTACCACTACAACATAGACAATATTACAGTGTCGAGGTGTTAGTTCATTTTTCACCACCGTGGTGCCACCTTGTCAAGTGTCGCAGTGCCTGAACCCATCCTTGTACTTAATGTAAAAAAAAAATTCATTTATGTTGTTTAGGGAGTTTTATCATTTGAGCAAAATTCTATAATTTTAAGTGTGTTTTTTTAGTGTCACCTTAGAGTAAAGTCTAAGGGAGGCTAGGAAAGTGCAACATACTTTTCCTTGTCTAAACTTTAGCCTGTTTGTATAAGCAACTTTATATTTTGTGGAAGAAAAATTATGGAGAAGATCATTTAATCTTTTTGGGTAAAAAAAAATTCTTATTACTTCTCTTGTATCTTTTCTTCCAATGAATGAAATGAAGATGAGTTTTCTCATTATTTCTTCCATGTCTTGTTAATTATCTAGTTTTGGGCTAATGATATAAAAAGGATAGCATGTACTAAGGTAGACTCTTGTGCTTTAATGGATGTATTGATATTTTTAATATCTTCCATTATTAATTTAATACATAGAATGGTTATATGTGTAATTAAAATCTAATGTGATGTATAGCCTCGGTGAAGGAATATTGGAATAATTAGGAGTATTTAAATAGAATATCAACATGCCTAGACATAGGATATTTGAATATTATATGTTCTATAGATATAGAAAAATTATATGAATGTCATAAGCTTTTCTTTTCACCCATACAAGCTCGATTGAGATCTAGGGATGCATATGCTCTGATCCACGTCTACAATTTGGAGTCTCATCAGAAAAACTATATTATTTATATTCATTAATCCAAAACACTTTATTTTTATAAGTATAAACTTTTTCGACAAATTTTTCTTTCATTGATATAAATTCAAAAATCTCATTTTTATTTTCAGTAATATAAGTTGTACATTTGAAGTAAGAAATAGTATTTTAAGTTATAATTAAGTATAGCACTTTATCATGGGTTCGACACTCTATTGTATTACTTTATTATTTGATTCAATAAGTATACTTGTGTATTGTAGTGTTTTATATTAAATTATATAAAAAAATCTAAGCATATTTTAAACTCAGCAATTCGCATACTAGCTCATATTACTATTCGCCCATCAGATTTTTGGTTCAATTATTGGGGAAATAACGTGTGTATTACAAGTTTAACTATATTGTTGAACAATACTTGTGTCTTTATTTTCTTTGATAAACTTTTGAAAAAGCGTAAAATAGTTTTATTGATTATTTAGCTTATGATTTTTATTTTAGTTGCTTTACCTTTATTGTATGCTTCGTAGATCCAACAAAAAGCCCTGTTATTTGACTCTGAGATAAAAAGGACCATTACAAAAATTTAAAAAAATAAAAAAGTTATAGAAGTTTCTGACCTAGTGAAAGATCAGGACAATTCTATACCTTTTAAAGAGTATAATAACTCTATAATAGAAGGAATCTATTACTATGTCAATAGACCTATTATCCACGCCAATAACTTTCAATTGAAACCTATCATAATTTAAATGGTTCAAAGTTTCCGGTTGTAGGAAACTCATATTGAAGATCCAAACTTACACTTATATAATTTCTTAGAAATATATTCAACATTTAAGTATAATTGTGTTAATAAAAATGACATTTTATTTAGATTGCCCATATTTTCTTTAAAATTTGGTTGAACTATTTGTCACCGGGCTCTAAAACTACTTGGAAAGAGTTCGTAACAGCTTAATCTCTTAGCTAACGAGATATTATCCACTTTTGCTTAAGAGCCTCAAACTTTATCATGTTGGTATAACTTTCCAGGAGATCATCCATCCTAGGATTTGTACGGGATGACATGCTTAACTACGGAGTTTCTTAAATGAAATTTTAACCATTACACTAAAAAACATCTCAATGTTTAAGAGTTTAGCTTCTTTTATTATGGGGTTTCACAATCTCCTTACTTAAGTAACTGACATTTTCGTTAGCATATTTATCCCATAATTATCCATCGGGCAGATAGGATTATAGTGGTGACCCCTATAAGTTCAAGTGGTGATTCCCGTCATATTGCACTTTATTCCATGCAGGGTTCAAGAGGTGGATCCCATGGCGTAACACTTTATATATTGCTATAATGTCAATTGTAATAGCATAAACTCTTAATTATTGAGATACTGACCACTTTAGCTTAAGGGCCTCATGATTTTTTTCTATTGGTGTAACTTCCTAGAAGATCACCCATCCCAAGATTTCTCTAAGATGAGTAGCCTAACCATGGAGTTTCTTTAATAAAATTCTAACAATTACACCAAAATGTATCTCGATATTTAAGAGTATAACTTATTTTACTTATGGGATTTCACATAGTTGACATGCAAATTTCTAGCTAAGTATTTCCCACTTTCAAAAGCTATCAAACTTAGAATTCATACAACATCTTTTACCCAATTTGAATTTATGAAAGTTGTGAAAGATTTAAGAAAATGCCCTCACCACACTTTACTCAATTGGTTTATTATTCAGATTTTTTATAATGGATTGGTAGGACCCCTTAGATTAATCATAAATGATGTAGTTGGAGAATCTTTAATATCCATGTCATTTGAAAAAGCATATGAACTAATAGAGAAAATGACTATAAATAATTTTAAGTGGCCTATTAATAGGGTAAATCCTAAGAGAGTAGCTTGAGTCTACGAATTAGATGCTTTATCAATTTTTACTACACATGTAGCTGCAATTTCAAAAAAAATAAGATACTATGAGAGTTTGAGATGGACCATATAGGAATAAGAATTTCTCTAATCATGTAACTGATCCTAAATGCATGAGCACCGTAACGCCATATATTGAAGTACCACAATGTTACCAATCAAGATTTGATCATAATTATCAATTGGGGAGTGGAAGATACAATTGGAAGAGGTAGTAATACAATTGGAGATTAAACTACAAGATCAATCTACAGCTCTTAGAAATTGAAGACTAGATAGGGGAGGTTGATCAATAATAAAAAAATTAGAAGAGCAATGCAATATTTAGTTTAGGAGTGGAAGATATTTACGAGACCCTTATAAGAACATAGATTAGATTAACCTGAAAAGGATAATGGGTTAGACGAAACTTTAGAGTCTTAACTTTCATGAGAGTTGCAATGCTGAAGATCTGGTGATGTAGCACTTTCATGCAAACTAAAGACTGAGCATTAAGCACCACGACACTCAAAACTAGCATAGCACTACTGCGAGACTGGTTGGATAGTTTTTCTTTCTTGTTTTTCTTAAGGTGGTGTCTATTGGTGGGATTTATTATATCTCTTTGTTTTTTCTTGTGTAAAAATAATGTAAAAGGGAAGAGAAGCATGGAGAGAGTGAGAGAGAAGAGAGATCTGTACCAATTCACTCATATTTTCATAATGAATTTTTTTGTTGTAGTGTGGCTATGTGATTTTTTCCCAGTTTCAAAAATTTTCATGTTAAATCATGGTGTTCTTTACTTTTTACTGCATTTCTATTTTTTTTCTTTTTTGTGTATTTTACTTCCACTCTCAATAGGATTGAAATCTTTTAGTAATTAAAACACACACACACTTATTAAATAGATCCAAACATAATGAGATCAACAATTTTGGCTAGTATTAACGGTGGTAACAATGTCAATGGTGTCAGTGTGGTAGTCAACAATGTCAGGATGGTTATGGATGGCAAAATAGTTTACTTTAGGTGAGCCAAGGGTGTGACAAACAATTGAGAGAGACATAGAGGCTACAAGTGATGGGAGATCCTAGCCTAAGGTTCTTCATGAGTGCAAGGGAATGATAGTTTCCGAGCGTCGAGAGAGAAGAGGGCTTGAGTTAACATTTGGGTGTCTAAAATCTCAAGAGCAAGGCTCTTAGCAATCACAAAGATTTCAATTTTCAAATTCATAAACAACGAATTGTTGAATTGAAGAGTATAAACAAGATTAGTCCAGCTCAAGCCACCCTATCTTGAACTTTATTAATTAATCAAATTTTAGTTCGAGTTTTTTAAGACTACTAACAAACTAGCTCATCATTATGAAAGGAGGAAAATAATTATAGTTTAAATACTAATAAATAAAATATTATAATAAAAGGATAAAAATAAGAAATTACATATATATATATATATATATATATATATATATATATATATATATATATATATATATATATATATATATATTTAAATATTTTAAACAAATCAACTCACAAGCTAAAGCAAACAAGTAACATCAGCTCATGCGTCATTCATTAAGTCGTACTAGAGCTAGCTCATAAATCAAATGCTGGAAAAAAAAATTATCAAATCTCTTGCCAAGCAATGACAGAAATTGATGCAATCAAAAATTTGGGAGAGGGACCCAAATTTTTTATCACAAAAAGAAAACCTTACTAGGAAAGAGGAACTTACAAAAACTAGACAAATTAAACAAAACAAAACACAATTTTAATATTATAAAAAACTATTACAACTTGGACACTTACAAACGACTCAAATGACTCTTACAAAACACCTAAAGTTGCTTTCCAAGAGAAGAAGGATACAAATGAGGTGGCACTTGCGGATAGAAGAAGAGGTTAGAAGCCAAGAAGAAAGAGGAGAAGCTCGCAAGCTTTCCTAGAAGAGGAGAGGAAGAAGTGGCATAGCTCGCAAGCTATCCAAGAAAACCCTCAGGTTTCTTTCCACAAATCATTCACATAACATTACATTTTTCATCACAAAGCATCTCATATATATAGGCAATAGAGGGGAAACTTAACAGCCCAAAAACCCTTCAAATCCCCATATAAAAATAATAGAAATGAAAGGCCAAAAGTCACCTTGCTGAAATCCCAAGAGTCACAGCATTTCTCAAGGAGGAGGCCACGGTTCCAATCAGCCAAGCACAGGAAACCAGGAGCCAAAAATCGGGACCAGCCAAGTCATTCCACGGGAAATAAAGGGGGGAAGTTACGGCAGTAAAGGGGCAGAGAACCGAGGGGGCACAGCAGGCAACAGCAAGCCGTGGGAGAGGAATCCAGAGAAAAACTGCAGCAGCCCCAATTCAAATAGAATAGGAAAGAACAAGTTCCACTCACCAACTCTAGCTCCCAAACATTAATTTTATAACTAAACATCAGCTCATAATGAGCTACACTTCTACTAGATATTAATGAGCTTGCACCAACTAAAAATTCAACAACTAAAGCTCCAACCGAAAACAGCCAAGGCCCATATGAAACCAACAAGCAGCCCAAAAGACAAGATGGAAGATGAAAGGACAAGATAATGAAGAAAAGGAGAGGGGGAAGATGAAAAGACACAAGGCAAGAAATTACAAGAAAAACTCAACTTGTGTTGACCCCCCCCTTGTCTACATCAAAAATTATCAAGACTTTTTGAATCATAGATATATATCTGATGTCAACATTTCATATATTGAGATAATTATTTATTTTTAAATAAAAAAAATTTGATTTAAATAATCTATATACTATCGTCTCCATCTCAGCTGAACATGCGCATTAATAAAGAGTTCAAAAGCCATGAGATTCTAAAATCAATTGCCTCAATCTAGGCTCCAACCCACAAGAGATAATTCTGTGAAGAGTCCAAAAACGTCCGGAGTCTAATTTGAATACGCCACATCACCCAATAAACTACCGACGAGATATTATTCTGTACGGAGTTCGAACACGCCCGGAGGCCAATTCGAATGCGCCACATCACCAAATGCACTGTGCATTGAGTGACGTGATGCATCCGGATTGACCTCCAGACGCATCCATACACCGCACGTAATAATTTTTCCCAACCAACGGCTTCCACTGTGTGAGACTAGCGTGGTGGCTACCTACACTACCAGCAAAGCCAAGCAGCCTAACAAAGGGCTGACTGGCTGAGTGATTTGGAAATGCTTGCTTCAGCACCAACACAATAAAATATTGATTAAGACATCCTTTGGGACGGCTTTCTTACTGTTGTACTAGAAAGCTGCTTTAAGAAGCAGTAAGAAAGCCACCAACCAAACCTAAGGCTTTATGTGGGATAGTTTTTTCTCATTATTTTGTTGCTGCTTTAAAAAAAAATTGCTAGAAAATTATTGTAGAAAACACTAATAAAACTGTCCCAAACAAAACCTAAATTAATATTTAGAAACTATGTAAAACTTAACACCAGTGAATTACTTTGCTCACAACCCAATAAAATGTTCCTAGCAAAAAAGCTGCAATCCTAATGTAAGAAAGATGCGAACATAATCAAGAAATGATGCGTTGAAATAAACTCAATGAATGATATTACCTACAAAGGCAGAGCAGAAGCTCCACTAGCACTGGCATTAACAAATACAAATAAAAACAGTTTTCCTTAGTAAGTCACAAGCTGTACCTGTAACCAATGCTATGCAGAAGACAAATACATGTATTCATGATAAATAAACTGATTCAGAATTCAAACTTTATTAAGTAAATCCAAGTACAGTGGAAGCTACGTGCAGCAAAGGCTGCAATGCGCCAGGAGCAAATTTCCTAGCAAAGAGAACACAAATAGAAGAATTCTGACCGTTGTACAAACAATCCTGACCATCAAGAATTCTCTTGAAGAATTCTTCAGATATGTCAGCCTCTCCAAATGTGGCAGGGTGAGAACCACCCCTTGACCAATCTGTAAGAGTGATGGTCCTATTTGCAATCAGACTTGACGTTTCGATATGAAGCAAGGTGGGGAAGTAATGCTCGTCCACATAGCATGGTGGCTTGCAGAACACCTTGAATGCCAAGTAGTACATTGTATCTTGCACCATATGAGTTGCGACGGTACGATCGACTTCGAACCACTGAGAACCTTTGCGCCACTGGCTTATATCAATGAGTGGTGCCATTTCTGGATTGTATCTCCCTCTTGCATGAGGGCTGGGGTCGTCAAAAGACTCCACAAAGCTGTAGTTTGAACCCTTCAGGTAACTGTAGATTATGCTGAAGTTGTAGAGAGGTATGCATGTCTCGGAAAGAAGAATAAACCATTCGTTGGAAAGGTCAAGCAGCGCATTTGCCAGAAGCCGCTTCTCCGCATCGCATAAACTTATATTTCCCCATTCTGTTACCTGAGATCAGAAATGAACATGAAACAGAAGAGTTAATACCTTTCAAATGGTTTGACATATGAATATGCTAAATGTTTGTGTAGTTTGAGAGAGAAATGGATTGCATATGATCAAGGAAATGATAAGCCTGGCTTATTTACAATGGGAAAAAAATAATTCTATGAAGTTCAATTATTGTTACTCTTGAAGATTGCAGGGGCCACACCCTACACATGCATGGGCTCTCACCCCAATCCAACTCATGGCCCACACTTGGTGGGACCTACATGAAAAACAATCTTGATAGGGATCCTTAAGCACAAAAAATTATTCTGTGAGGACGCCGGACGCAGCTCAACGTCCGGATGTTGTGGTACTGATTAGCACCGAGCCACGGTACAATAAAAGGGTGACGTCGTGCATTTTTGTTGGTCTCCAGACGGCGTTCGGTTTCCGCACAGAATAATTTTTTCTTAAACACAGGATTCTAACCATTGGATCAATCTTCTCATAATTCTAGAATCCATGTGCTCAATCTAGCCACTAGCCCGTCTTGGAGTATATATATATACAAAATAGATTTTTTACATATATTCTACTTCTCTACTTTTCTATAGTTACTTTTGTTGAGTTTCCAAAAAAGTTAATCTTTCATTTGAGAAAGCTTTCCAATCAGAATTTTAAACATTAGGTAAAACATTGAGTATAACTAAAATCTTGTAATACCTAGTTGAAGAGGGATGACATTAGCCAGCGTCAAGGGTTATTCTAGCAAAGGAAAAGCCTTTCTAACTCCGCCGTTTAGGAAATCTAAAATGCAGAATTGCTAAAGATTCATGCATGATTAATCTGATGAAGGGTATAAGTTTGAGGCACCTGATTGTATACTTATGGCAAGTGAAGGGAAAGCTAGTGCCAAACAACCAAATCAATGGACTGGCTTCGACCAACCAACAACGAGTACCGTTGTAGCCATAGAGGGGCTGGCTGCCCTCTTTGTTGTGGGCTCCGAAAATTCGGCCCCGGCCTCCGCTCGCTTTTCTTATTCGGCGAGGGAGTTTTAACGAACTAAGTTCCGAGGTAAATTTTGGAAGGCAGATGGGTTTGTAGATAAGACACTACCCAGAGATTTCGCCCTCATTTTGCGAGGACTTTATGATCTGAGTTCTGGTTTCCTATAGGCGCAAGCCCCTATAGTTAATTACCTCCCCCGATCACGAGAGAGAACTTTCGATTAAGGCTAGTCATCGATCAAATACGTATAGAGATACGTGTATCTGGCATATAGTAGCAGCAATGGATTTGGATTTTGGTAGAAATTGGATTAGGAAATTGAGTTTGGATTTGAGAATTTGAAGGTTTTGATATTTGGAAAGATTTAATATTTAAAATAGAAATTGCACCATCTAGCACTTAAAGCGGATGGTGGTGGAATGGATGATAGGCCCGATCAAGATCCCATGGTTCCGTCGTCCTGGGCCATCGTGGTCCCTGGTCTACTTAGTCAGAGGAGGTAGTCGACCCAACCTGACAGAAGGATCCTTGTCGGCAGCCATGGGTTGCTTCGTCCAAGGGGACCTTGTAGACCTGGGGTTGGATGTTTGTCTAAGGGGACAAATTTGAATCCACCTTAGCTTACAGAGGGCTTTGTACCCTATCGATCATATCCTATTGATTCATATCTCAAGGATTTGATGCCAATAAGGAACGTATTGGCTCCGGCCATAACCGATATTTCGTGGTGCCATTTGGCGGCAAAACCACTCGGTTCAGAGGGCCCCGGGTCATCGTAACCGTTTATCCTGCGGTGCCATTTGGCGGCTAACCGCCGGTTAGATGACACGTACCACATCCTTACTGGCAAGAGATTGTTTGAGAATGGATCCTAGTGATATTTTCGACTAGGCATTTAGCTCTTTTATGAGCTGAGGTAAATTTGAATTTGTCCACCTCGGCAAACTGTTGCGGATGGTGGATGAATTTTGCTTTAAGTGTGATTGATGGTTTGATTTCATTTTTTAAATATTTTTGGGTTTTTGGAATTTTTGTGGAATTTTGGATTTTCCTGGGAGGCATTTAAAAAGGCCTGAAATTAACCCCTCCGGTTGAGATCATCATTCAACACGGCCATCATCGGGGTGTTTAGGGGTCATTTCCATTTGATTGAACCTTGTCGACCCTATCAACTTATCGATAGGGGATCGGGTTTCTCGTAGGCTTTGTGCCTTTTGTTTAGTGAATTCTCTTGATTTTAGGCTTTGAAGGCCTAAAAAGAATGTATTTAGACAAATATACCGGTCGCTACAACCGTGTATTTTGTTAGGTAGTTCGAATCTTGTCGACTTCTATTGATCCATATAGAAGGATCAGATTCGAATTTGAATTCACTTATTTCCCCGCGCAGCATCCCTAGACGTCACGTGTGTACCAATAACACGCTCGCCGGGGCCCATGCGGGTTTGGATTGTATTTTCCCC
Source organism: Dendrobium huoshanense (assembly GCA_016618105.1). Classification (NCBI taxonomy): domain Eukaryota; kingdom Viridiplantae; phylum Streptophyta; class Magnoliopsida; order Asparagales; family Orchidaceae; genus Dendrobium; species Dendrobium huoshanense. The sequence goes on along the minus strand of CM028349.1, from coordinate 28,934,546 downwards.
CTTAGTGTACCTATGTGTATACAAATTAAAGTGCACGTGCGGGGATATTCTTGGAATAGACGCCTTCTGTCTGCTTGCATATATGTTGCGGATCCGGTGGCGTTCTAGTCTTGATATTGACTCCCCCCCTCTTCTCATTCACCGGGGAAGGATTTTCTGGATTCGGGAGTCAAAGACTGCTGATTTGGGGAGAACTCCCTTCAGGATCTTTAGCGTAGTAGACTTGTTATTTTCAGTATTTGTGGGTATCAGAACTGTTTTCCTCTTGGATTTAGGAATTTTGGATCACCGGGAAGTTTAGCTTGGATTTGTCCAAACATCTCTTTCATTCTGCAATAGGTGTTCCTTTTCGTACATCGGGTTGTCTTTGTATCCGGCGTACTTGTAGATTTTGACCATCGCTATCGTAGATGGTATCAATACTTGTGTCCACAGTGGCTCGCTATGTTTACGAGACTCTCACTGTTGTTATCCACGAGTTGTTTGTAGCCATTTGCAGGGGACTGTTGTACTCACTATGACCTCCTGAAGGTATTTATAGGAGACCCATTGTTGCCAACATCATGCCCACCTATCACCAATCTCAGATGGGTGATGATTGTACTTGCTTGTAGGGGACGTTCATTCCATTATTGATATCCCATATTGCCTTCTCAATCAACAGGCATTTTGTAGAGATTGATGTAGGAATTCACACATCTTTCATGTGCATCGGGATTTCATCTTCCGCTTGTAACTTGTTGTTAATTTAGAGAATTATGCATTTAGACTCTGATTGGTTCATTCACCCAAAGTCCAGTTCTTTGTGGTCCACATTAAGATCTTCATAGCTCATTTGCAAGTTTAGGTTCTTGTAGTTTTGTTGAGTTCAAGTTTGAATGCATCATTTCAAGTGATCAGGTCCATAAATCCCTGAATTCAACCCGGTCTGAGTTCTGAGTGCAAGTCCAAGTTGATTTTGGTTCAGGATCTTCTGAAGTTCTTGCAAGTTCAGCTGAATATTCAAATTGATTTGCATTTGATTCCAATTTAATTTCATTTGGATTTGATATTTAGAAATCATTTGAATTTTGTTCTGATTCAGGTCCACAGTTCACTGTTCATTTGAATGCAGGCTCTGGTTCTTTTCTGTTCATACAAGCCCTCTGCTTATTTAGTTCAAATTCTATGCATTTTTGTTCAAGTACAGGTCTTCTATATTTTTGCTCAGCTGAAGTCTTCAAATTGTTTCAATCTCGTGTACTTCAGTAAAAATTTCGGCAGCACCCCGGCATATCCCCCATTTGGGAGAAAATTGGGGAGCTGGGCCTTCCCACCACGCTACTAGAGCGTGTATGGTAGGTGTCCGTAAACACCGCGGCCGTACAAATTTTCATCCCACCACGCTACAAGAGCGTGTATGGGGCCTTCAGCAGTATCCGTACCAGAACAGCAGTGACGTATCAGAACAGCGGTGACTTTCCCCACCACGCTACAAGAGCGTGTATAGGGCTCTCCCACCTCGTCGTATGCTTCGCACCGGGCTCCCTCCTACCGTGCTACAAGAGCGCGTATAGGTGGTTCTCCGGTCCGCTGCAAACGTTGAGAATGAGATTTGGAACAACATACCTTTCGTAGCAGTGTCGGCGGTGTCGGTGTCGGTGTCGAGGTCGAGGTCGTCCCCACCACGCTACAAGAGCGTGTATAGGGCTTACCCGCCTCGTCGTATGCTTCGCACCGGGCTCCCTCCTACCGTGCTACAAGAGCGCGTATAGGTGGTTCTTCGGTCCGCTGCAAGCGTCGAGAACGAGATTTGAGTTAGAAATTATACCTTGAAGTCTGGCGAAGGTTCGAGGCGGAAGAGGGCCCGTGGATCGAGGTCGAGGAGGCATGCATTTTTTATTATTATTATTATAAAAAAGTAATTTTTAATTAATTATAATTAATTACTTTTTTTTTAATAATTAATTATGATTATTATAATTAAAATAATTAATTACACTTAATTTTAATTAATAATAACCAATTAAAATTAAAATAATAAATTTTAATTAATTTTAACTGATTATAGTTAATTATTAATCATAATAATTAACTATAATTAGAATAATTAATTAAAATTAATTAAATTAATTTTAAGTAATTATTATTAAGAATAATTAAATATAATTAAATTATTTAATTATAATTACTTTTAAATAATCATAATTAATAATTATTAAAATTAATTAACTATAATTAAAAGAAATTAATTTTAATTAATAATAATAATATATAATAATTATAAAAAAAAAAACAAAATCTCTCTCTCTCTCTCTCGGGTTCGGCAAATGCACGGGATTTGGCCGGAGTAGCGAGCAAAGGGGAGAAAGTTACCCTCACAGCCGGCGGAGCTCTGGCTCTTGCTTCCGATCTTAATGTCGTAACTTCCGATCCAAGAGCAAGGGAAAGTCGTGGAAGGGAGCAAAGTCGAACAGCCGGAATGAGCCGAAGAAGCGCGTATTAGGTAGAAAGTTGCCGCCCCAGCTAGCGAGCTCCTCTGCTTGCTTCCGATTAAAATGTCTAGCTTCCGCTCCAACTGGAAGGGAAAGTCGTCGAAGGAAGAGGTCGCACAGCCACGGAGGACCGAAGAAGCGTGCGAATGGGAGGGAGTAACCTCACAGTCGGTGAGCTCTGTTCTTTCGCCTGATCAAAATGTCGTAACCTTCGATCCGATCTGGAAGGGCGAGTCGTCGAAGGAGTGAAGCCGAACAGCGGGGAGGAGTCGGAGAGGAGTCGCACGCAAGGGAGAAAGTTATCTCCACTGCAAGCGAGCTCACGTTGTTGCTTCCGCACAAAATGTCGTAACTTTCGATTCGACAGAGAGGGGAGAAGGCGAGAGAGGTAAGAGCGGGAGAGATGTGATGCGATCGCAAGATTTACGGGATTTCAGCGGCGACGTGCGGAGTTCGGCGCCGAACAGGTACGAGAGAAACATTTTTTTTTCTTTTTTTTTTTTGTTTTATACGGCGGCAGGTTAACATTTGTACAGCCGGCACCATTAGAAAACAGAAAAAAATATGATGGTGCTCGGTGGACTAGTAGATTGGTTCACTGATAGGAAATCGTCAAAACAAAGCAGATTTTTACAAAATTGTAGGAAATCTAAGAGAAAAATATTTGAAATTCACCAAAAGAACAATAAAAACAGCAAACGATACAAGAATCTTCAATTCGAGAGGAAGATTCAACTCTCCAAATCTCTAGCCAAAGCCAAGAGCCCAAAAGCAAAATCCTAGATCTCAAATTCACCCTCCAAATTTAATATGAAACCCTAACCCTCACAAGAGAAACTAATTAAAGCAAAGAGGATAATTACAAAATCCCTAAAAAGCCCCTAATTCAAATGTTCCCTCCCAACTTAATATTTAATTGAGTTGCGGGCCCCACTACTTAGCCATCCCCTCTCCGTGGTTCCGATCACACCCCACCGCTGCGGGCCCGCCATTTGTAGACAAAAATTGATCCACTAGGGACCAGTTCAGCCGGCCCCCCTTGGGCCGGCCTAACATTCACTTAATGGGGAAATTGAGGAAGTGAAGGTAGGTGAGGTAGAGCGATGGATGGGAAGTAACGATATGAAGCAACAATTGTAACCACCTTATGTGATCGACTGGCGTGATAAGTCTGATGAGGAGATATAGTTCATGCAAAAGAATTTGAAAGGAGAAGAAGAAAGTTGAAGGTAACACGACAAGAAGTTATATTAGAAGTGCAAAATAGAAAAACAACTAATGTATGACTCAATAGTGTTAAAAGGAGGGTTTATACAGCCAACCACAAAGAATTGATAATGATAATGGTGATGGCAGAACATGTGAGCCTTATGCAATTTTGATGTTAACCCAATCTAGTGATAAAGCTAGTTTTTTTAATCTTCTAGCATTACATATCATTTCCTTATGATTTTACTTAGTTTGTTACTTTATTTGACAGTGATTGAAGATAATATTTTATTTCACATCACAAGGTAGGAGTTTTTGAGTTTTTTTTTTCTAACATTTTAGATAAGATAGTTGTTTTCTGTTAAGTTTAAACCTAAACTTGTAAACTATTCTAGTATAAAAATGTCACTTTAGAGATCCTACTTAAAACGGAGGAAATAGTACTATAAAGAAAGATATTTTATATTTATTTAATGGGGAGCTGCTAATTTCCAGAATTTATGCTGATACACATTCTCTAAGCAACTTGGTTGCCTCAACCTGATATCTTAAAGGGGATTGCAGTACCATAATTCCATGGTGAAGTATCCACATCATCATGAGTACCATAATTCCATGTTGAAGTATCTACGTCAACATGAGGTTTCTCATGAAGTTAAATTTTGATATTCAAAAGAATCATCTCAAAAATCTCGTTACTTAAATATACTTAAAGAAACTATCAACAAAATTGATCATGTGGTCAACACATACTTTCTACTTGAAGTAACTCAAACTTGAATTTAGGAGAATTGAAATGTTGATGAGTTGGATCATAATCAGAAAAATCTTTTTCATGAATGCATGATCAACTAGTTAAACAAAAGATGGACTAACCTTGATAGGTGACTTGAGCTGTCACTACTAAAAGAAATTTAGTAAAATGTAAACCACTCCTTATTAGCGAGTTACAGCCTCTAGCAAGATGACTATTCTATACTTGACAAAGTTGCCCTAACATTTTAACTTAAATCAAGAGTTTCAACTAAGGATAAACACAAATTTGACAAATTCCAGCAGAATCATATTAAATACTGCAAGTTACCTATTTGTTTTCTTTTTTTCTTTTTTTTTGGGGTATTTATGATGGGGACATCAGATCGCGGAAGGTTTATCATAGGCATGGCCGCCGATCTACGGCCACGATCGAGTCATTGTACTTTTGATTTATGTCATGTATTGTTTTATTTATGTGTCATTGTATTTTGTTTTATTTTATGTTATTTTATTTCCCGTAGTATCCTTCTAAGTAAAAGGATGTCGTATGAAAACCCCGAGGGCATTTTCGTCTTTTATTTCTTGAGTCCTATGTACTAGGCTATATATAGCCCGTTGTTTTATTTCTCAAGTAATGAATGATTGATTACAAAATTTCTTCCGTACATGAGTTTTTGTGAGGGTTTGAGAGTGCTTGGAGAAAAATCCCTAGGAGAGGGAGATCGGATCACCCACCAACCTTGGAGACGGTCGGGTTCGTGGTTTTCTTCTTTATCTGTTTGTCCTTTTCCCTTCCACCTCCACTATCGAACAACCTTACGTCCAAACCACCTCCATCTCCAAGTCATCGTCTCCTCCTACCGAGCTCCACAAATTCTTTCCCCCCAACAAGCCGTCGTCCACAATACTCAAAACCCATCCTTGCTGCCAGCCCTAGCTCCATAGCCGCCGGCCATCCTCAACTCCCCCCCCCCCCAATTGAGTTTCCTAATTAGGTTGAGGACTAATTTAGGATAATTTCAAAATTCAAATTCATTTGAATTTGAATTCAAAATCTTTCCTAATTTAACTACTCTATTTTAGGAAAGTGCCTATTTTAAATCTAATTTTGAATTTTAAATTCAAGTGGATTTAAAATAAATTTTTCCTAATCCCCAAAACCTAAATTAAAAAGCCATTATTGCTCTCATTAATTGCTCCCATCCCTCCTTAGCCGCCGGCCCCTCTATCATGGGATTAAATTAGGAATTGCTTCATAATTCCCCACCTCCCCTTAGGAAATAATTTCAAGACCCCAATTCCCTCCTTGGCCGAAAATTCAAACGCCCCCATCTCTTAATTACTTTCCAAATCCTAACTATACAATTTGGAAATAAATCCCTCCCCATCCCCTTAATGCCCCCGGCCCCTTCTCTCTCTCTCTCTCTCTCTCTCTCAACTCTCCCTCTCTCCACTTAACTCTCCATGGGAATTTAGGGATTGGATTTTCCCTCTTAAAGTTTCTTACGTTGATTCTAAAAATCTGAAATTTAATTTCAGATTTTGAAAGGGAATTCATTCTTTGCCTCTCCTCTATTTTACCTGGACGAGAAACTTCTTTCTCCTCACAATAGTGAAGAGGGCATCACTCCTTGAAAGACTTTATCTCTTGGCATCTATGAATGGCGGATCTGGAAACTGAATACGGCTTAACCTATGACGAGGACGGCTTTGTAAATATTCTCTATTCAACTTTCTTTGACGTTAATCCGCAGATCGACCGCACTGTTGAAGATTACATAGAGTGCATTCTGGACACTTTGGTGGAAGCAATTGAAGAACAACTTGAAGGCGTCGAGTAGACGATCGCCGCCGATCCTTGACAAAGGTCTTTCCTACTCTTCTTCGTGTATTTCTTAAGCCTAATCTCTCTTGTAAGTGATTGCAGTCACGAATGTCGCCTCCATCGATTTCTGCTAAAGCGTAAAGCTTAGTAAACATAGGGTTTTGAGTGTACTTCTATGTCCACTAATTCTCGTTGTTAGATTAGGGATTCTTATTGAAACTACTATTCCGGCATAATGTTGTTTACTGAGTTATTTTGAAATTTTCAAATCTCTGGTTATGTGATTTAGCCTAAGCGTGTGTGCCATTTCTTGTTTTAACCTGTTGTTTTAAATGCTAATGGTTTCTTCACTGTTGTTCTAATCAAAGTTGTGCAAATTCTAACAACATCATTGCATCCTTTACATAGTCCTACATCAATTTAGGCCAATTAAAGCAAACTCACACACACATCACATACGTAAGGCTCAAACCCAAGACCTCTTAGTTGGTAGCCAAAGCTCCCAACCAACAGACCAAGGCGAGTTGCATAGTTACTTATTTGTTAATGAATATTTCAACAAGTTCTAATCTTTAAGTCACTCGTGACAATAAGATACAAATCACTCAGATCTACAAGTTGCAAATCTCTTATATCAATGACTCAAAGAGTGACTTCTCTATTTATACACTATCCATATTCATTAAAATAACATAACAAGGATGCGTAGAATCCTAAAAATGCTAAAGTAATCACTAAAAATTGATCACTACAACTCAAGCAACTTCTTTGCAACAAGCACAGCATTGCGAGAGAAAAGTCTGCTCGTGTCGTAAGTCTTAGAAATGGTTACCCCCGATTTATCGAAAAGCGCAAGCCGTCCTGAAGATGATGAATTACCCTTAAATATATAATGAAATTAAAGGTCAAATAAAATTTTGAACAATTAATAAATTATCGAGGAATTCACACAAAACAATATTATCTGAGATATTATTATTACAAAAGAATTGCATTAATGAAGACATTACAATAAATGAAGTACAAAAATCAAAGTTCTATAAATGAAACATGAACCTCGAATTTCTAGTCGCACCTTGTCGAGCCAACACTCTAGATTAATCCTTATGCATAAATCAAGGTATCTAAGCCAAATTGGGATTATCAATAGTTTCTCTCACAACTTCTCGAAAAGAACAAGAGAATTAAGGAATTTATGTACACCCATAGTCATCTAAATTACGTTAATCAAGTCATAATAATTTGAACTTGGTTCAAGAAGTCATTAATTGAGAATGAGAATTGGCTTGAACCACCTACAACTCGAAAGTCTCCAAAAAACTTTAGTTGTCTAGAATTCCATCTCAAACAAGTCGCCCAAGAGCTAACTTGGGCCTTAATGCTAAGTTTTTTATCTCTTCTGAGAGACTCATGAAGTTACCCATAAAATAAGGTTATTTGCCCAAAAGATCTCACCAAATAGCCAGTGTTCACCAGTCGACAAAAATGTTCTTTTCAAAGGACTGACCAAACTTGCACTTAATTCAAAACCTAACTAGAAAGCACCCTCAAGTCTCACTCATTCGCTATACAAGTAGCTACATAACGTTAAACCTATACATTTTTTATGTTATTTTATTATTTAGACAATTTTGTTACGTTGACCTTAATTCAAACATATAAATAATAGAATCATTGGTCGTGCACGATCATGATAGAATCATATGAGATTTCGCTAGAATTCAGTACAAAATTTATTTCTTTATAGCTTGATTCGGCTCGCCCCTCTTTATTTAAAGGAATTTGGTTAAGGTTAAATGTAAACAAATACATTAAGAGATTCATTGAGACTTAGTGCCTCTCTATTGCCTTCATGTTTTTTTGATATTGATTCATTTCTCTAGTAAAGCTTCGATATCTTTCTAGAGGAAATTTTGCATCAACCGCTACCAATTGAAACATAGAATATCTTGTCATGTGTTGATATGAGAAAAAGTTTCCAAAATCTTAAAAATTCCTCATATTATTACATTTAAACCTTAATAAAAACAAACAATTGAAAAGAAGATTATCTTACCATTCACAATATGAATCCTAAACAGGTACACCTCTACAAAGATGAAATATTTAATTGACATGTGCTATCATAGTATAATGTTCAGGGTTCATAATATTTGTTTCAGTCTAAATTCATAAGATAGCATCAAACATGAGCATGCTAAAGCAAAAATTTTAATTTGAAGAAAGCTTTTATTAAAATTAATTGATTTGTAAGCAATAAAACCACCAACTCTTTACTTACAGCATTGGTAAAGTGAAAGTAAATATTCATTTCATCATTTAATAATGAAAGAATAGAGTTTGGGCATTTGGAACTTCATCATAGCCAAAATAAAAAACAATTAATTAAGTTCAAAAAAAAAAATTCAATGCCAGAATCAAGGAACAAACAAAATGATGGGTTTATCTCCACATAAATATAATATAATTGCCTTATAATCTTTTAAGATTCAAATATTACCATTAAATCTTTCTTAAATAAATCAGGGTGATTTTTTTTTTCCTTTTGTATTTTCCATTGGATGCATCAAGCGTTTGGACGTATTTAGCATTATCATCTAGAAGCATCAAATAATTCACTAATTACTTCCACAAAATCAAGTATTTTAGAACGATCACTTCTAAATCCAAGAATGACAATTAGGATCCAAATAACCATTGCAATGGCAATCAAGCATCCCATACATTTTACAGCACTAAAAATTCAGCACAATAGGTGTAAATCAAATGGATGCAACAATCAGGCATTTAAAGCATCATATCAACCTCTTTCCTGTGCATAGGCAAATGCATAAAACAATCTATGATGTAACTTCGCTGAGTTTTTCAAACTCAAACATAATTTCGAAATATACAAACACGTTGCCTAACACCTTCAAGCTCAACAAATAAGGAATAATAACTACAACAAGAACAAATGATACGTGAAGACAAATGTAAATACCGGTTCAGCTGTTTCAGTGGAACCGGCCTCTACTTAATGCAGAGGCGTCACGGGAGGGGGGATCGCGGCCTAGGCAGGCAGCAAGCGAAGCTGATGAGGACATCGGATCATGGAGAGTCTACCGTAGGAGAGGCCAACGATCTACGGCCATGATTGAGTCATTATATTTCTGGTTTTTGTTGTTTGTATGAGACTTATTTATGTTATTAGTTTGTTCCCTATTTTGTCCCTTTTAGTTGTTTATGTTGTGGTTGTTATTGAGGGGTATTGTTATCTTTTATTTATTTCCTATTTTACCCTCTACTTATGTGATGTGTCATGGGTATTGTTGTCTTTTGGTTATTCCCTTTGGGCCAATATATATGGCTCCACCCCCTCATGTAAATCGACACAAACACAACATTCAACAAAGGACAATGCAAGTGAGATCCTTTATCTCAAATTTAAGTAGAACTAAGAGTGGATAAAATAACAAACTTGCAATGATGTTACCAAGAAAGAAGGGTAACCAAGTATCTGGCTAAGAGGAGAATAATTAAGGAGAATTGTTTAGATACTTAGATCAATAATAATGTAGTTGGGCTCCTTGATGACTATCTTCATACACTTGCTTGTCTTGCAAAATGCTCTCAGATTTCTATGTGATTCCTCTTTTGATGTTGGCTGAATTTAAATGTGAATGCTCACTGTTTTCTCCTTTGAGTGTGGCTTATATGGGAGAGAAAAGTAGTCACTTGGAGAAGAAATGAAGTGGAAGAGGGAAGGGGCAGGGGTCGACCAGTTTGGGAAAGGGGAAGGTAATCAAGGCGACACCAAGTGAAGCTTAGGGAATTGCTTGGGAATTAATGACAACACATGGGAAGAGGAGTGGGTAGGCTAGGGATTAGGGAAAAGTAATTAAGGGAAGTTTGACCAATTACAAGCTTTGAATTGTAATTAATTGTACATTGGTAAGTGGGGGAACTAATGTTTGGCTTTGAAAGGGGAAAAGTTGAAACTTAATGAGGATTGATTGGGAAGATGGAAAGGTGGTTTGGAAATCCCACAAATTAAAAGAAAATCCGAATTGATTTCCACATTAATTATGCTTGGAAATACCAAGGGTTCAAGTGCATTTAATGTTGGATATTTGGAATATTAAGGGTCACAAGAGAAGATGAAATGGCATTTGATGTTGGTGGTGAGGCAGAATTTTGTGGACTGTAGGGGCCAAAGTTTTCTTCTGACAATTGTAAGAGATAAGTTCAAAGAATGGGAGTCCATTGGAAAAATGGATGGTGATAAAACAAATGAGGAACTGGCCCAAGCTTGAAAGCTCGAATTAGTCCAGACAAAGGAGGAAATGGAACGCCTATCAAAAGAATTGCTGGAGCTGAACTGGACCAAGTTCGAAACAGCCCCAGCGGGGGCATCATATGCTGGCTTATCGGACCTACTAAAAGAGGCCGCCAATGGAGGTGGGAGATGTTCGACTGGTACAGGAGATGGGAGTTGGACATTCGGCTAAATAAAGACCAAAAGCCCAAAGGCTGTTGGGAGATGCTTTACCTTCTCCAAGGACTTCTCACGCTCACACACTCAATTCTCGAATAGAACAAGATTACATAAAATCATAATTTTACAACATAAACATCAAAACATTACATGAGGGTGTGGAGCCATAAACTTCAAGCTAATTGTAAGAAACGATTCAGGACATTTAAAATTGGGGACTATGTGATGGTTCAGATTCGTCCAGAATGGTTCCCGAAAGAGACTATTAGAAAACTGCATGCTAAGAGTGTCGAACCATTCAAGGTGATAAAGAAGATTAATGACAACGCTTATGTGGTGGATCTCCCACCAGAATTTAGCATAAATCCCTCCTTCAACATAGAGGATCTAATAGCTTATGAGGGCTCTGATTTTAACCACCAAATCCGTTTATTAAACCTTATGTGAACCCACCCAGTGAGCACCCCAGCCTATCTTCGCTTTCAAAATTACCCACATCAACCCAAGCAGATAAAATTGACACTATCTTGAATAACGAAATCATCTCTACCAAGTATGGAGGACAACATAGATATCTAGTTAGATGGAAGAATAAATCAGAGACAGAAGATACTTGGCTTGATAGAGAGGAGCTGCAAAAGATTGGTCCAGACTTATTGGAGATATACAAGAGTTCATGCACTGCTGACTCGACAAGGTCGAGTTTTCTTCCACCTCGGGAGAATGATGAGGACATCAGACCGTGGAGAGTCTACCGTAGGAGATGCCGACGATTTACGGCCGTGATTGAGCCGTTATATTTCTAATTTTTGTTGTTTGTATGAGACTTATTTATGTTATTAGTTTGTTTCCTGTTTTGCCCCTTTTAGTTGTTTATGTTGTGGTTGTTATTGAGGGGTATTGTTGTCTTTTATTTATTTGCTATTTTGCCCTCTACATATGTGATGTGTCATTGGCATTGTTGTCTTTTGATTATTCTCTTTATTTGGGCCTATATATATAGCTCCACCCCCTCATGTAATGTTTTGATGTTTATGTTATAAAATTCTGAATTTGTGTGATCTTGTTCTCTTGGAGAGTTGAGAGTGTGAGTGTGAGAAGTCCTTGGAGAAGGCAAAGCATCACCCAATAGCCTTTGGGCTCTTGGTTTTTATCTAGCTGAACGCGCAACCCCCATCTCCTGCACCAGTCAAGCGTCTCCCACCTCCACTGGCAGCCCCTACAGTCCACAAAATTCTGCCTCACAACCAACAGCAAATGCCATTTCATCTATTCTTGTGATCTAGTATTCCAACATTAAATGCACTTGAACCATTGGTATTCTCAAGCATAATTAATATGAAAATCAATTCGGATTTTTATTTAATTTGTGAGATTTTCAAACCACATTTCCATCTTCCCAAGCAATCCTTATTAAGTTTCAACTTTTCCCATTCCAAAGCCAAACATTAATTCTCCCACTTACCCATACACAATTAATTAAAATTCAAAGCTTGTAATTAATTGTTCAAACTTCTTTTAATTACTTTTTTTCTAATCCCTAGCCTACCTACTCCTCTTCCCATGTGCTGTCATTAATTCCCAAGCAATTCTCTAAGCTCCACTTAATGTCGCCATGACAACCTTCTCCTTTCCCAAGCTGGTCAACCTTTGCCCCTTCCCTCTTCCACTTCATTTCTTCTCCAAGTGACTACTTTTCTCTCCCATATCAGCCACACTCAAAGGAGAAAATAGTGAGCATTCACATTTAAATTCAACCAACATCAAGGAGGAACCCATAGAAATCTGAGAGCATTTTACAAGAGAAGCAAGTATATGAAGATAGCTATCAATGAGCCCAACTACGTTATTATTAAGCTAAGTATCTAAACAATTCTCCTTTTAGCCAAATACTTGGTTAGCCTTTTTTCTTGGTAATATCGTTGCAAGTTTGTTATTTTATCCACTCTTAGTTTTACTTACATTTGAGAGAAAGGACCTCACTTGCATTGTCCTTTGTTGAATGTTGTGCTTGTGCCAATTTACATGAGTTATGTCTCAATTATCTTATCCTTTGCAATGTCAAGCCATTACATACAAGTGTTCAAGTAACTTCACATGTTTCTAATTCAAATACCCTACTGTTCTTACTGTTTTGCAAAGTTTATGTTGTTGTACTTTAATTAATTCTAGCAAGAAATATCTCTTTGCAGGACTTGATCATTCAGTCCTGCATCAGAAGCCACCCGCATGCGAGAACCTTCCTAGACGGTTCAGATTGCACCGTCGAGCAGATTTTGCATTCGAGCGTGAAAAGTAACGACTCCTTGTGAGTCATAACTTCTATTCGCTCGTTCCTTTTGGAGTAAATTGCATGAGAAGTGTCTGTCAAGAAAAATGACTGAGATGAAGAAGAAGGAAGAAAGTAAGTTTCCAAATTCATTTCTTTTGGCATTTTTTCCTTCTGTGATTTAATCCTAAGAAGGCAGAAGTTATTTTAAAGGGAGATAAAAGAATGAATTGAAAAAGGAAGGGAAGAAATTTTTAGGTAAACAAATCAGTGAATTTTCATTTTTATCAATAGGAGTAAGTGAATTTAATTGTTCTTTTACATTCACTTATTTATACTTTATTTTCTGTAACTCATGACATAATAAATGATTAACAAATAGGAAGGAGAAATATGGTAGGGAGTGTTTTGATATTAAAAAGAAAGAGAAAAAGATGTATTGAGGTAATTATATGTGCATGAGATTTTCAATAGATGTTGAAATTAAATTAGTGAATAACTTAATATTATCGTTAGCAATGATTAATGCAAATTAATGATATTTTTGGAACAATGGAGAATTGGTTAACCTAATGTATGAAGGTGACAATTGAAGCTAATAATAATCTCAAACGGGATATTAGAGGTAAGAATTTATTTAAAGAAATATTTATATGAGAATAGGGAAAGTTAAAAGATGATTATAGTTATATATTTGTACGTGAATTTGGATTGTAGTAAGGAAGATTGTTTCAAGAGATGAAGGTTTGAAAGGAGCTGAAGCCAAAAACATTCAAAGTGAGTAAATGATATTTTTTATAGATATTTCATTATTCTATTTTATTCATACAATCTCCTGGTTATTCACATCAATTAAAAATGTTTGAACTTTGAAGATATGGATATTTCATGATTATATTTTATTTATAAAGTCTCCTGATTATTTGTATCAATTACAAATGTTTGAAGGTTATGCATCCATAAAATTTCATAATAAAAGTTAATCATTAAATTGAAAGGTAATACTTATATATATATATATATATATATATATATTATTATATAATATAATATATATATATATATATATATATATATATATATATATATATATATATATATATATATATATATATATAAGAGGGTAATAATTATATACATGAAAAAAGAAGAAGAAAGCAAAATTTTGGAATAAATATATTTTTAAAGTTATAAAAGAAATTATATGATTGAAATAAAACAGATGCAAATATAAAAAGGAATATATATATATATATATATATATATATATATATATATTATATATATATATATATATATATATATATATATATATATATATATATATATATATATATATATATATGCAAATTTTAGGAGTTCACCCCCGTATGGTACTAGCTGGGGAAACAACGTACGCATGCAACATTAAAATGAAAATAGAAAATGATATGAAAAATGGTTGTACCTTTATTGATATATTTAGACGGTGCTTCAATACTAACGAAAATGTAAATGAATTAAATGTCAAATTTATTAAAGAAATGTTAAATGGAAATGGACAAATGAGACCGAATATGAAAATAATAGTATCAGTAGTTTTATGAAAATTTTGTAATAGTAATTTTTCAGTTGTATTGAAAAGTTAAATGTTAAATTGTTTATAAAATTGAATGAAATATTACACCCATCCGACTTTTAGTTCTCGCCTTGTTAATTCGAGTATCCGAGCCAGGTCGTGACAACAAATATCTACAATAAGAAGTAAAATAGTTTTCTAGTGAACGTAGTACCTCTTACTATCTGAACCAACTCAAACTAGTCAACCCCAAGATCATGTATGCATGTCATCGAATGTTATAGTCAAGGTTACAAAAATGAAGGGGTGATTTTTCCCAAAAATATTTCAAAAATCATGACAAAACAGATTGAAATAGACAATATAAATTACCTGGCTAGGAATTTGCCTTTTGTAGAACACAGATTCCGGTGGGAAATTGGCTTTGTAGCTTGGCAGAGAATGAACATAGATAGAATAAAGACCTTCGTTGCCTTTGAAGAACTTCTCCCAGAGTGGAGACAGAGGCAAAGGTCCCGTCGTCAAGAACATGAAAGCTACCTTCGGGACTCTATGAAATGGATACTTCTTCACTTGGGGAACAAAGCTCGCAGCCCAGAAAAGCTCCTCGTCACTCATATTATGCATCAAGCTTGAAGGCGGCTTAACCCAGCGGTCAAGAACACTCGGCTCCTTGTTTACACATGGAAGAAACAAGGAGCTCGACGGCTGGATAGCTATTTGGGGAGAATCGAAGTACCGAGAACCAAAGAACAAAGCACCAGAAGCCAGAAGCACAAATGGAAGAAAGCACTTCATGAGACTTGAAATAAAAAATCTGGATTGCAACTTAAAAAAGAAATCCTTGCCATCCTCGGCCTGGAAAATTCTAGGCAACATCTCGGAGCAATCAAGAGAAGGCGCCAAGGTGGGTTTTTGAAGTCCGGGTTGCCACCGTCTTTGTACCTCGAGGCGTAAGGTGGACGGAAACAAAAACCTCTTCTTTAAATTGAAAAAAGCGGGCTCCTCGCACCCCAAAAAGTCCGCAAGGAGAAAGTTGTGGAGAAATTTGAAATAAAATATGAAAATCGTAGGCTAGAACTGAAAGGCAAACCGAATATCAATGATTCAATGAATGATCAGCTCTCTGCGTCGAGTCGAGCAGAAAATCTTCGACGAATGGCTTCCAAGTGAAAAGAGTGAATCGGGAATTGGGAATCTTCGTAGGATGGCGAGCGTTATGGGCTAAACGAAGAGTCCACTTGGATGAACCAAGTAGAAAGAGACAGAGTTAAGCATAAAGAAACAGTTAAAATTTTGGGAAAAAAAAAAAAAAATCCAGATTGATATATATATAAAGTTGATGTTATGTATGTAAATTCTAATGTGTTTATAAATCTTGGCCCAAACTTCAAATGGAAGCCATCAATGTTTGAATGTGTTATAGAGGGCAAATTATTACATCCGATCACTGGACTTACAGAATAGGTTTGGACGTCCAATAAAAACATGCCACATCATATGCGCTTTTGACTGCGCTTTGACTGCGCTTTACCTGTGTTTTACCTGCACTTTTGACGCGCTTAATTTAAAATAATATTTTATTAATATCATGACCTATCTCCGCGTCCGATGACAAGAGGTAATAATTTGCCGTTATAGAGAGGTTTAGGAACGATTTAAAAGTAGTAGATTTATTTGTGGGGGAGTGGGAGAAAGGCTGGCTTAGAGAAAGTAGGACAGCAAAAGGGGTTAGGTAAGTGTTTGATGGAGTGCTAGTCATAGGATTTATGAATTTAGTGAGAATAAAAAAGGAGAAATTTCGAAGGCTAAAAACTCTTGGAATGGATAAAGGAATGTGTCTAGAATAGTGCTAAAGCAATATAGTGGTTTTTTAAAGGTTTGAGAAGCATTTGAATGAAGTTAAATTAGGACAAGGTCAAAGAGGACCTAGCTTTGATTGAAATCTTCTATGTAGGTTTTGATAGGGTTTCAAGGTTAATAAGTATCATACCCCATGCTGGCTTGCTCCTAACAATCGATGCAGGACACAACAAACCTCCCTTACATTGATAAAAATAAATAAATAAATGAACTGACACTATTCTAGTCAAATTCTTATTAAAATTATCCTTTTTTATTTATCAATAATTTTAATTTACATTGATATTTGACTTATTTCTTTTTCAATATAAAGTTTTTTCTTACCCTCATTGGGGATTAACCATTATAAGAAATCATTTATTTGCAGTATTATGTTCTCATCCATTTATAGTGTCACTTTGTTTATCCATAATATAATTGTCACGCCATAGGTCTGAAAGACGGTGCACCCCAGCAATACGGGATACAATGAAATGATAGAAAGACATGTTTTATATTTACAAATAGGAACAAGCATATATGAGGGATGCAATATGATATATATACACCATAGTAAAAAAGGAAAGTAAACTAAAAAGCTGATTTATTAATAAAATGCAAATAACTAGTACATCCAAATAACAATAGTTCTGATATAAGCTAAAAGGAATGTAAATAGAAAAAAAATAGGAAAGAAACTACTCAACCCTCACAATCAATTGCTAGTAACTCAGCTCCTAGGGTGGCAGTCCACTAAAAATGTCTATAGGATTTTTTATAAAAAGAGATAATGTGTGAGTCTGATAAATCAAATTTATTAAGTAACTCATGTCTATCAGAACATAAACAATAAAGGAGTAGGACATACAATATGAACAACTAAAGAGTGGAAGAAATAACTTATAACAGCAAAAACAAACTAGTACTGACACAAGCCTTCCAACTTAAACTTTTTAAAATTGATTTTAATTTAAAAAATATAAATATATGGGAGAACCCCAGTTTAGTTTCTCTGAAACTTGATCTGGGTCAACAAAATCTAAATCCTTAAACCTTTTTCGGGTTAGTTGGAGTCACTCTACTTCTCACTGTATTTGCAAATTTTTTCCCATTTATCATTCTAACAGGGTCCAAACGGTTAAGAGAAAATTTTTCAATAAAAAGAATAAATCTTATATTCAATGAGAATATTCTAAATCTCATTCCTGAGGAATGTGTGTGGATCCTTACTCATAGGCATCTTTTCCTTCAAGGTCCTCTCCGCAAAATCATGCTCTATGTTGGGTCCAAAATTGTTCCCATCTAGAGGTGTGTTTTCTATTGTTAGGAATTGTTGTTCAAGATCAAATCACAACTAAGTAGAATGCTCGACTTCTATTGGAGGACCTCTAAGAAAGTCGCTTACAAACTTGATAAAATTTGAAACTAGATATGTCACGAATGATTCAAAATCGTGATAAATTGTGTCACCTTAGAACTTTCAATGTTGTCTTAGTACTTCAGACACCTATTTTATTCCATCACAAAATTGATGGAAAGTTTGAATCAACGTCGACTGGATCGTTCACCATAGAGATGATCTATTTGGGGGGGGGGGGGGGGGGGGGTGTTTACCTTAAATTTAAGTTCAGCAATTCTAAAGGACGTCACCGGGTGTTTTCATACAGTAGAGCAGCTCTTCACGAAGTATGATGCATGATGAGTATCAAAACTAACATTAAAAAAAATCTTTAAATTAAAAATTTTGAATTAAAAACTCTCCAAAATCAAAAAGAAAAAAATCATCATTGAGTTCAACCCATACTACCTTTTCTCTTCCTTTAGGTTAGGTTGTGTCTTTCTTTAGGATTAGAATCACTAGTAGTGGATAATGCCCTTTGCGACACTATCATAGTTCTACCTTCTATCTTTCTTTTCATTTAGGTTACATGTTTCCTTTCCTTAGGATTAAAATCACTAGTGGTGGATAACGTCATTTACGGCACCATCCTTACGAAAACCTAACCCGAACCCGACCCGAAAATTTCGGGTTTGGGCTGACCCGAACCCAAAGAGGGTCGGGTTCAGGTCCGGAAAACCGACTCGTTTACAGAACCAGATCAGGTTCGGGTAGACCCAGAAACCTAAGAATGACCCGGGAATGACTGCCCCGCATTGCCTGCCCCGGCTGCCCGCATGACCAAGTGATCTGTGTAAAATCGCTTCGCCGCTTCTGGCCGAGGGTCTTGACTCGAGACTTTGAGTCTAGCATCCATATGTGACGCGCGTCGCCTGCCCGACAGTCCAAGTCACATCGCCGCCTACACGAGTCACATCGCCATCTGCCCGCTTCCTGCATTGCCCCACCAGCGGCCGCTGCCATGACCCGAAGTTGCCCCGCCGCGTTGCTCAATGCGTGACGCGCGCCGCCTGCCACTAAGTGGGTCGGGTTCGGGTCCGAAAAATCGACCCTTTTGCAAAAACTGGTCGGGTTGACACTATTCCGAATAGTGTCGGTTCAGTTCCGGGTTCAACCCGAACCCGACCCGTGACCCGAAATTGACACCCCTAATATTTTATCCATGTTATAATAATTAAATACATGTATAACCTCATTTTGACCCTTAAGGATCATATGTAGTTCTTCTTTAGATTTGATTATTATAATTTGGATGAAATTTCAAGTTTTATTACTCGAACCCATTAGGGAATGATATCTTTTCCTCCTAGGGCAATATGTCATTCATAATGATGCGATTCGACTTCGAGACCAAAATTCTAATTTCAAAAATTCCCAAAAAGATTAACATTTTCAAAACCTCTTTTCCAAAACTCAAAACCTTCAATACCAAACAATGTGGTTTGCTCAAAAAGCTTGCTGAAATTCTTCACCTGAAGCCATTGAGGCATTTTGACAAACATTTGAAGAGCATCTTACAGCTTGAGAGCTGCCATAGACGGTTGTAGCTGGGAGATTTCCACACCTGCTTTGAAATACAGCTTGGTCTTTTATCTTCCATACATCTAATTCAGAATTAAGAATGGAATTAAAACTTGGGTTAAATGTATACTCTCGATACATTCCCCATAACTGAACTAATCTGCTCGGAATGGGAAGGCTACACGCAGACATCTATCCGATCCTACATGAGGCATTCACGATCACACAGCTCAGAATCCTCAGAGCTTTGCACGAAGTGTTCAGCCAGTTTGCAATCAATCTCCGACTTGTTAATTGGAGCCTTGCTAGTGTGCAGACCATCCGAAATTTTCACCTAATCAGTCCATGTTGGGGCGTGCGGCACTTTACGAATGAAGCCAGCTAAATCGGCAACCACCTGAACACGAAGAAGCTACTGTTTGAGAACGGCGCCTGCATCAACAAGTTCGAACCTGCCGATCACCCCTTTTGATCCGTCCATATCCACATCCCATGCGAAATAGGAGCATCCTCCGTCGAACGTGAAGCCGGAGAAGGCCTCGTTTGATTCGCTGTAATTTTTCCCTCTGCGGTTTGAATGGACGCTTCAAAATAACGTCCGTTGAATCTCCCTATTTCATCAGATTTTAGAAGAAATTTTTTTCTCTATTTGTTGTTCCGAAAGCTCCCTTAAAAACAAGAAAATAGGGCCGGGGAATCAAACAAGGCCAAAGCCAGAAATGAACCGCACGGTTTTAAAAAATCGGTGCCGGTTCAATGGTTTGACCTGCGGTTATAGCAGTTTTCGCACGGTTTTATGTCACAGCAGATCCAGGAGGAAACTAAACATGGCAGTTGACCGGTTCACATTTTAGCCCATTGAACCGGCTGGTCCAATCCGATTTTTAAAACCATGATTTTTTCTATAACTTCCTACCATAAATTGTCACTAGCCTCCCCCTAGCCACCGTCGCCATTTTTGTCATCACCATTATTGTCATCTCCATCTACCTCACGATCACTACCAAAAAATAAGCCCTTTCGCAGCGGTTTTTTGCAGCGTTTTTAAAAACCGCTGCCAAAGCAACTAATTGCATCACAAATTTTTATATTTTTGCAGCGGTTAAAACCGCTGCAAGTTGCAGCGGTTAAAACCGCCGCAACACTTAATTTTTTCACCGGTTATAACTGGTGCAATATTTTCCATCAACACCGAACGAATCGGCCCAGCCCTAATTCTCGGTCGGAAAAAAACCCTTCCTCCTTCGTGCTAGCGATTCCGAAAGAGTGACCGTCGCAGCTCCTAAGGCGAATCCCGACCGGCGGCCTTTTGTGATCACGGTAAGTCTCTTCACCTTCTTCCTCTTCTTCTTCTCATTTTTCTTCTTCATGTTGTTCTTCCTCATCTTCTCATTCTTCTTCTCGTTTGTTCTTTTCATTTTTTTTTTAAATTTTGATTAGATTGAGGCCTTGCGAGTTCTTTTACTATGGATTTTATTTCTGGTTTTGATGGAAAATGTCACTTTATTCTTGCTTGCAGTAGGGTTTTGCCAAACAGACCATTAGTCTTTTGCTTAAATAAGAAGAAATCATGCAAAATGCTTATGATTTGTGTAAACTATGTATTGATGTATTAAGAAAATTGATGAAATTATACAAATGATTTGAGCTGCTCTCACTTTATTATACAAATGTATTAAGAAAATTGATGAAATTATACAAATTAAGTTAGCTTATGCCCTTTAGGTGTTTATAGCCTCAGTTGACGCCAACTATATATGTTGATTGTAATAGATGGCTTGGTGAATTAATAGCTTGACTGGACAATTGCTACTCTTGTGTAGATGATTATTCAGCATTTGTAAACTGTATCTCTTTTGATGGAAGTAACGGGTTTTTAAAAAAAAAAATTCTGGAAGGTTGCAGCGGTTTAAACCGCTACAAAAAAACAGTTCTGGAATTTTGCGGCGGTTTTAACCGCTACAATATTACAGAAATGTGGCGGTTAAAACCGCCACCTTACTGTAGGCATTTATTTTTTAAACATTTGTTGCGGTTATAACCGCTTCAAAACTGGACAATTGTGGCGGTTTAAACCGCTGGTATTATCCGCATTCACTGTTCTACCCCGCCGGTCCTGAAACCGCTGCGGAATATCTTTGCAGCGCATTGAAAACACGGCGGACATCCAGCGGTTGTAAAACCGCTGCAAAGAAACATAGTGGCGGTTAAAACCGCCGGGAAAAGTAAAAAAATGTGCTGCGAAAGGCTAATTTTTTGGTAGTGGATGAAGACCACTAGTGCAACAGTTGGCTATCGTCGACCGACACCACCATTTATTTTTATGTTGATTTTATTTATTACAAATCAAATAAAAATATATTTCTTTTATGTTGTATCTTTTTTTGTTGAAAGTACTCGTAATCTAAAGATATGAATTCTAGCTATATAATGTCCATATGGAACAATTATTGCGTCCTTTGACCGGACGTAGAGCTACGTTCGGCCGCCAATAACATGTCGCCGCGTGCTCTTACTCTTTACCGCGCGGCCCGACGACTTGACACGGAGCGGAACCCGGGAATGCTATGTTCGCGATTTTCTCGGTATTTGCTCGGTATTTGCTAGGTATTGCTTTGCAAGAATGAGAAATACCGCTCTGTGAAGACCAATACCATGCAAATAATGAGTTGTACCGAGTTTTTTTACAACTTGGTACAACTCTGTACAGCTCAGTATTTGCTCAGGATTTGCTCGGTATTGCTAGGGATTTGCTCGGTTTTGCTAGAAAAAACTCGGTACAACTCGGTATTGCTAGGTATTTGCTCTGTATTGCTCGGTATTGGTTATTGCCGAGCAAATTAAAATCGACCAATACCTAGCAATACCGAGCAATCTTGGGTCTGTTCAGGGTCAGATTGTCGGGGCGTGCGGTAAATAATGAAAATACGTGACGCGATTCTACTGGCAGCCGAACGTAGAGTTGCGTACGTTCACCGGACCAAATAAAAGTTCGTCCATATGTATGTATATATTTCATATCTCAACGAATAGGTGAGAAGTTGTAGCTATATAATATGTCCATATGTATGTATATAATATGTCCATTGGTATATATATTTCATAATTCAACGAGTAAGTGAGAACTTGTCAATGGCGGATACGTCAAAGACAAGAGACTTGCAAGCTAGTGGGCGATAGAGGCGGAGGAATTGTTTTGCGGTGGACCATTAAGAACGAAGGGATTTCATTTTTTTGGGGGGGAAGGGTCTCCTTTTTTATGAATAAGAACAATTTAGTCAGCTTTGAAAGTTAAATTTACAGCTATAATATAACCTCCTGTTACCAGTATTTTGTTTTTTTTAATTTTTATCAGCTTCTCGAGGTCCGGCTGTCCACTAATGCCCCCCGAAGAATACAGAAAGAGTTGTTTTCATACTCGTCGTGATAGAACAAAAATCATTTAAGTATCCTTTTAAAAAATTTATATATTTATATATATATATATATATATATATATATATATATATATATTATATATATATATATATATTATATATATATATATTATCTTTAAATTTTTTTTTAAATATTACTATTAATTTTTATTTTATCTCTAACAATGTCACTCTCTTTGGATAGAACTTTTATTCTATCCAGTGAACGTACGCAGATGAAGGTTCGATTTTAGACAAAAAAGTACCTGTACCGAGTTTTTCACGTCTGTACCGAATTTTTTGCCTAAAACTGAACATTCCTCTGCGTACGTTCACTGGATAGAATAAAAGTTGATTTGGATACCGTCACTCAGTCTCTTTCTAATCAACTCCTATTAATAAGCCCTAACTGACTTCCCTTCTCCCACCACTTCAACCGCCTCTCCTCATCTCCCATCCGAAGCCCCCAAAGCTCTCGCCTTTCCTCCCAAAGTTCTACCTTTCACAGTTCGCCGACAATGAACAAGAAAGTGAGAAGCATCCATTGCCGGATCAACCGCTTCATCCTCACCTCGCTCGGCGCGCTTGTTGGAGAAAATGGAGAATCCGAGAAGTAAAAACAAAGAAAAAAACTTTGCTTAACAGAGGAAAACAGAGAAAGTTGCTTAAATGCTTAACGTAATAGAGGAAAACAAAAAACAGCAACTACAGTTTTCTTCTTACAACCAACTTATCACACACGAGACAACAGTTTTTAAAGGAAATTAAGACAGAGCAAAACCGACATAGCAAAACCGACATAGCTTGCACCCTTTCACTAACATCGTTTCACTACAAACTGATTTAAATTTAATAATACTTAACTAATAAGAAACTGTTTTGCATTAATTCAAACACAACCCCTTAATGCAAAATTCCTACACCAAGATTTGATCGAAATCTCTCAAATTTTTGAAAATTGAGAGCTTTTATGAATCCATTAGCAACTTGATCTTCAGTTGAACAATACTTGATTGCAATAGTTCCTTTAGCCACAACTTCTCTTACAAAATGATATCGGAGCTCTATGTGCTTCGATCTACCATGAAACACCAGATTCTTCGTCATAGAAATTATGGATTTATTGTCACAAAATATGTTTGTCGCCTTTAATTGAGGTTGATGAAAGTCTTCTAATATTCTTCTCATCCAAATTGCTTGACATGCTGCCGATGAAGCTGCAATATATTCAGCTTCTGAAGATGACAATGCAGTACTTGCTTGCTTCTTTGTGCTCCAGGATACTGCTCCAGACCCAAGGTTGAATATGAATCCACTTGTGCTCTTTCTATCTTCTATAGAACCTGCCCAATCACTATCAGTAAAACCAACTAAATGAAAGTTAGAAACTGATTTGTACCAAATCCCATAATTGGTTGTCTCTCGAATGTAGCGAATAATGCGCTTGGCTGCTCCAAGATGATGTACTGAAGGATTGTTCATGAACCTTGAAATAACATTGACTGAGTACATAATATCAGGTCTGCTATGTGTCAAGTACATAAGACACCCACAATTCCTCTAAATACTTTCTCATTGGCTTTAGTTGTACCATCATTCTGAACTAATTTTTCATTTGTATTCATGGGTGTTGAAAAAGTCTTGCAACTCAGCATGTTATACTTCTTTAATAACTCCAATGCATATCTTTTTTGAGATATAAAAATTCCATCATCTGCTTGAACAATTTGTAAGCCCAAAAAATAGTGCAGCAGCCCCAAATCAGTCATATCAAATTCTTTCATCATATCAGCCTTGAACTTTTCAATCAACACATTAGAAGATCCAGAATAGATAATATCATTAACATAAACACAAACAATAAGCAAATCACCATTTTTAGCCAACACATACAAAGTAGGCTCACTTTCACTTCTACGAAATCCCTTCTTTTGGAAGTATGAATCAAGCCTCCAATACCATGCCCTTGGTGTCTGTTTAAGCCCATAAAGTGCCTTCTTTAGTTTGTAAACTTTCTCCTCTTTGCCTTTAATAATGAAACCTTGTGGTTGATCAATATAGATATCTTCTTCCAAATCACCATTCAAAAATGCAGATTTAACATCAAATTGAAAAACATTCCACTTCATTTGTGCAGCTAATGCAAGCAATAGTCTAACAGTTTCAAATCTAACAACAGGAGAAAATGTTTCATAGAAATCAATACCATATTTTTGTGCATACCCTTTGACAACGAGCCTTGCTTTGTATTTTTTTATGCTTCCATCTGAATTGTACTTCACTTTGTAAATCCACTTCACACCAATTGGATCTTTTTCTTGTGGCACATCAACAAGTTCCCAAGTGTTATTTTTCTCAACACTTTGAATCTCCTCTTTCATAGCATTTTCCCATTCTTCTTTTCCACAAGCATCTTCATAGCATAATGGTTCTCTAACCATAAGAGCAAATGTATAATCATAAAACTCATGCAAAGATCTCATCTTTCTATGTTGCCTCTCTTCAGATGTGCTTGAATCTACTGATCTTGTACTTGAAGGAGATGAATTAGATGACAAACCATCACTAACTTGTTGATTGTTAGTGATATCAATATGATGATTCTCCTCAAATTCAATTATTGCTTTGCCTTTATCATGAATTAGAGATTCACTCCAATCCCACATACCATCTTCTTCAAAAATAACATCTCTACTGATAATGATCTTCTCAGATTGTGGATCAAACAATCTGTATGCCTTTGACTGAATGTTGTAGCCAATGAATATCAGCTTTCTTGATTTGCTATCCAACTTGCTTCTATTGTGGCCATCCTCCAATGCATAGGCAATACTTCCAAATATTTTCAAATGACTGACAACTGGCTTTCTATCATTCCATGCTTCATAAGGTGTAATATTTTGAACAGCTTTTGTTGGAGAAATATTCAAAATATAAATAGCAGTTGCAACAGCTTCAGCCCAAAAAGCATTCGGTAAATTCTTCATCTTCAACATACTTCTTGCCATTTCTACAACAGTTATATTCTTTCTTTCCACAACCCCATTTTGTTGTGGTGTATTCTGAGCAGATAATTGCCTGAAGGTTCCATACTTATCACAAAATTTGCCAAACTCATTTGATGTAAATTCTCCACCTCTATCTGTGTGTAGAGTTTTAATGTTCTTGCCACTTTGATTCTCCACCAATGCTTTAAAATGCATAAATTTTTCAAAAACTTCTGATTTATGCTTCAAAAAATACACCCAATTCATTATGCTATAGTCATCAACAAATAAAAGAAAATATTTACACCATCCATGAGATGGTGTATTCATTGGGCCACACAAATCTGCATGAATTAACTCTAAACATCTTCTTGCTCTCCATGATTTTTCATATGGAAAAGGCTTTCTAGCCTGCTTTCCCATAACACATGCTTCACAAATACCACCATAGTCCATTTTAGGCAAACCATAAACCATCTTCTTTTGATACAATAATTTCAAACCACCCATATATAAATGACCATATCTAAAATGTCATAATTCTGTATTAGATATTTTCTTAGCTATCAAAACTTTATCTTGAATTGTTGAAATTTTGAGTGGAAAAATTTTATTTGGAGCCATCTGAATTCTTGCAATTTGTTGCTTACTTTTTTTGTCTTCAATTTTACAAGTCTTTTCATCAAATTCAACTTTATACCCACAATCAATTAATTACCCAATGCTTAGCAAATTATGTGCAAGTTTTGGAACATACAAAACATCATGTAATAGTTTTACCTTGCCATCATTTGTCCCAACAGCAATGCTCCCCTTGCCTTCAACTTGAACATCATTATTGTCGCCAAATTTGACTTCTGATTTCTTTGACATATCAATCTCTTTGAAAAGAGACTTCATTCCAGTCATGTGATTAGAACAACCACTATCAAGGAACCAAATTTCTGAATTACTACAATCACCTTGGAAATGTGTCATAAACAGATTATTTTGATCTGTTGTCTTCTCTGCAACATTGGCTTGTTTTTGTTTGGACCAACATCTATCTTCTGAATGTCCAAACTTCTTACAAAAATCACATTGCACTTTACCTTTGTCTTCTTGGTTCCTTTGTTTGTTCCAACAATTTGTCTCAACATGGCCAAACTTCTTACAATAATAACATTGCTTTTGACTTCCACGTGATCTTTTATCTCCATAAGATCCTCTTCCACGAAAAGCACCACGACCACCTCTTCCTCTATAAGCACTTCCTGCTCCTCTACCACGACCTCCTTCTTTATTGTCATTAGTTGATGTTTCCTTCACTTGAAATGCCTTCTCAATTGTCTTCAATTCTCTTATGTTTATTCTCTCCTCATGAGACATCAACGAACTCATCATTTCATCAAAAGAATACACAGCAAGATCTTTGGATTTTTCAATAGCAGCCACCACATGCTCAAAATTTGTTGGAAGACTCCTTAGAACTTTGGAGACTACCTTCTCATCAGATATTTGCTCTCCAAATGATCGCATTTTGTTCACAATTGTTGATACCCGAGAGAGATAAGTTTGAACACCTTCTCCTTCATTCATATTCATAGTTTCAAAGTCACGTCGCATAGATTGCAACTTTACTGTCTTTACTCTTAGTGAACCTTGAAATTCTTTCTCCAAAATATCCCAAGCTTCCTTTGATGTCTCTGCCATAGAAATTCTTGAAAATACACTATCATCCATAGCTTGTTGAATGAAAAACAAAGCCTTTGAATCCTTCTTCTTGTTATCATTATTTCTCCCTTCATTTTCTCAATTTGCACACCATTCACCACAAGATCCCATAAATCTTGTGACTTAAACAAGGTCTTCATTTTGATACTCCAAAACTCATACTTCTCACCATTGAAAATGGAAATCAAAGGTTGAGAAGAAGTGCTTATTGCCATGAAAAATTTCTCACAATACTTGAATGAGAATCACACACCTTGTTTTTAGAAGAATACACAAGATCTTCTAAAACTTTACTTCACTTCAGAAATTCGACGCCCACTTCAATCGAAACCGGGCTCTGATACCACAATGTTCGAGAAAATGGAGAATCGGAGAAGTAAAAACAAAGAAAAAATCTTTGCTTAACAGAGGAAAACAGAGAAAGTTGCTTAAATGCTTAACGTAATAGAGGAAAACAAAAAACAGCAACTACAGTTTTCTTCTTACAACCAACTTATCACACACGAGACAACAGTTTTTAAAGGAAATTAAGACAGAGCAAAACCGACATAGCTTGCACCCTTTCACTAACATCGTTTCACTACAAACTGATTTAAATTTAATAATACTTAACTAATAAGAAACTGTTTTGCATTAATTCAAACACCGCTAGGCAGCACCGGCACCTACTACGGTCGATGCATGTCCTTCATCGCCGACATTTTAGAGTATGAAGGCGGCAATGAAATGCATGATTATAGCTTTGGCAAGGCACAACTGATCTCTTCCAGACATGAAGAGCTTCGCGAGCTCATTGCTGCTTCTGTCGCCCATGAGGCATTGGTAAGGAGAAGGAGCGTGGCGGATTGTCACAGTGATTTTGTAGGAGAATTGAGGGCCGCCCAAAGCTTGATCTTGATTAGGGGCCCAACGTCCTACGCCCTTGCAAAGCGGAAGCCGGTGTTGTTCTCCGCATGAAAGTGACAATGTCATCTGAATTGTGCGCAATTAATTTTGGCAGTGTTATTTGGATTTTAATTATCTAAATATGCCTAAGTTATGACAAAAACTTTTTCTTTATGATAAATAACAGAAGAAATTTCTAAAAAAAAGGAAGAATTTTCTAAAAAGTTATTTAAAGTCATGGAATTAAATTATATTAATATAATTATAATTAAAATATTATTAATATAAATAATAATGATATTTTTGAATTTATATTAACTAAAATAAAAATAAAAGATAAATTCTATTTCATCAATTTTTTTTTTTAAATCTCAACAGACAAAAATTCATATTATTAATACCAATTAGTCTAAATATAAATATATTTTTATTGCTACTTAAAACAAATTTCTAGTTAAAAAAATTAAATTTTTAACTAAAAAGCTATCTGATAAACAGAAAGAAAGACATCCTAAATGAAGCCTTAGTCATGATATGTCTTGAGGAATATCTTCAATGAAAGATCAAGTGGAATCAAAGGGCGCAAAAATATTATCAGGTGACCATGCTCTATGTAAACTTAGCTGTGAATATAGTTGACCTAACCTAGCGATGCTTTTATCTGTTGTACGTCAAAATAGTTAAATAAATTATAATTAATGGCCAAATATCACAACAAATCATTAGAAATATAATAGTCTTTACTATTAACTATAACTATATCCTAACCAAGATTAAATAAAATCTAAGATTATGACTATCACAATAACTAATATATGTGAGGTTAAAGCGTCATATATGACTATAGCAAAGACAACAAGAAAGCTTATTGATATATCATCATAAAATTATATTGATCGGACATGAATCTCGAGGCAAAATTAAGTTAGAAACTTTCAAAATTAAAATTAGGATCATCTTAACTCCCATTTCAGCAAACTTATAGTCGAACTGAACGTCTTGGAAATACAAACCCAACAACACCAAATTCGACTCAATCCGAGCCCAAATGAGTCCAAATCAAGGGTTCAAAGCGTTGTTGGAGGGTTTGAACCACAATTTGGATTGCCAAACGGTTTCCAAACATGTTGTGCTTATAGTCGAATCGAGTCGCTCGACGAGACGAATCCAACGAGCCCAAAATCACTTAATTCCAACATCACTAAGACATTCAAATGTCCATCAAACTGTCCATGATCAAGGGATTCAACTTCAGCCGTCCATTCAAGCCACTCCCAATATGCCCTTGATCTACCACCTATTTATGGGCCATGCCACTCTATGAATCTATAAATAGACCCCTCCTCCCTCTTCAAAGGGGGGCTCCAAGCAAGAGAGCAAGAGAGAAATCAAAGAATGCTCTTGCCTCCTTGCTCCTCCTCGACCACCGCCAGAGTTTCGCCAGACTACCATCTGACGTCGTTCCTCTTCCAGACCACCACTTGAGGCTCTCACCCCCGTCAGACCATCACATGAGGCCTGAACATCTGTCGAACTACCGCCTGACGTTGTTGCTCCGTCGGACCACCACTTGAGGCCCGAACTTTCACTGGACCACCACCTAAGGCCCGGACTTCCGCCAGACCACCACCTGAGGCCCGGACTTCCGCCGGATCACCACATGAGGCTTAAACTTTCGTCGGACCAGCACCTGAGACCCGGACTTCCGCCGGACCACCACTTAAAGCCCGAACTTCCGTCGGACCACCACCTGACGCCCGGACTTCTGCTAGAGCACCACCTGAGGCCCAAATTTCTATCAGGCCACCACCTAATGCCTAGAGTTCTACTAGAGTACCGTCCTACTACAACGATCTTTTAGACCCCTGTATATTGCTGACTATGGTCCTTCCGACCTCCGTCGCCTACTACAGTCCTTCCAAACTACAATGACAGATAACTGTCTTTCTGACATCGGTCTCCTGCATACTACGATCCTTCCGACCTACATTGTCGGATAATGCTCTTTCTGACCTCGGTTTCCAGCATACAACGATCTTTCTGACCTCTATCTTATTAACTACGGTCCTGTCGACCAAACAAGCATGTCTATGTTGATTATTGTAACTCCCACCATGTAATGCACTCAATATGATGTACATTTGTGACATCAAGCCAAGGCCTTCTCCCTAGGAAGGGCCTCATTTGTTATCGACAGTAAATACTAGTTGATTCATTCAAACTGGGTTATGCCCCATATTTTTTTCCCTTTTCAGGGGTTTTCATATAAAAACTCTGGTGTCTCTTATGAATGCTACACCCTCTCTCTTATCTGCTTGTGTGCTGGATCTTCGTACAACACTAAGGCATTAAATCATATATTTCTCTACCGCCACGAATATTTCAAGACCCAACACTTATATATTATTACAGGATCTAATTAAATTAATGTTTCTCACCTTAACTTATTGACTATTAAAATTTATATTTTAAAATAAATATTGCTAAAGAATATATAAAAAAGTTTTTAAATTAAATATTTATTTTTTAAAATAGAAATTGATATAGAAATTAAATTAAAAAAAACATTATTGAAAAACACACACACACACATATATATATATATATATATATATATATATATATATATATATATATATATATATATATATATATATATATATATTATATATATAGATATATAGATAGATTAATAAGATTTTAAGGTGGCATACTATTGAAAGTTTGTTAGGGATGTTAAGCTCTTATGAACTTGTCCATGGCTAACCAAGAGGAGGGGTGAATTGATATTTTAAAAAATCTTTCAATCAAAATACAAAACTCAATCCAAATAAAAATTCACCACAAAGAAATTTAAAGTGGGAAAATTAAATGAGGAAAAAGCAGTAGTGAAGAACACAGAGATTTATAGTGGTTCGGTCAAGTTGACATACGTCCACCCCCCGGAGGCGCCCTCTGGGTATTGCACTAAACTCAGTAACTCTCCTTTTTCTCACATAGTAAGGCGAAGAAGATTTTATAAAACCTCCTTTCCACCGACACCAGTGAGGCAGAGAACCCGAATACTTCTACTTCCTCTTGAAGCAGACAGAGAATCTTGATCGATTACTGAAATAGACCTCTCTCTAACCTCCAAGGATAAGGGATGACGATCCGAGAAGACGACTTGGATCCTTTCTTGGAGCAACCTTTGTGAAACCCCTCATAAACTCCCCCTCATAAGATCCTCTCTCTCTCTCTCTCTCTCTCTCTCCATTTCTCTCCCTCACCTCTAGGCTTTCTTAGGTCAAGACAACAATAAAAGATGCCCTCTTGGGAGAAATAAGAGAACTTATAAAGAAGAGCTTCAGAATAGCTCTTAATTGTAACAAACCGACATTATCGTTTAGGATGATCGGCTAATCGTCCTGTACGATCAGCATAATTTCAGCTCAATTAGTCAGGATGATCAAAAGAAAATTTGTTCATATCATGTAGGACGATTAGTTCAATTTGTAGAATATCGTCCAGACCATCGCCCTGGATGAGATTATGGATAATGCAAAATTGGCTAGATTAGTTCAAAACATCATAGATCGTTCAGAGCATCACCCTGAATAGACGCAGGTTGAGGTTTGATCGTCTAAGAAAAAATTAAGGTTTGTTAACTAATCATCCCGGACGATCCTACGATCGTCCAAGATGATGTGATCATGCAATCAAATATTAATTGATTTCCTTAATTATCAGATTAATTTAGGCATAATTGTGCTGCATCGTCCATGACATCATCCTGGACGATGTCCAAAAATATAACTTGCCTTAACTAATCTGGCGACTGATTATTTTTTATTTGATCCTATCGTCCAGGATGATGATAACATCATCTGGGATGATGTGCTTAATGAAGTTTGCCTTAACCAGGATGCCCTAATTAGGGTTTTTATTTTTAACTAATCATCCATGATGACTTTAGGATCATCCTGAATGATGTAAGCAAAAATAAAAAACTCTAAAAATAAGTCAAAATTTTTTTCATGTGTGTGTGTGCAAGGTTACTTAGTATCAGGAACCACATCATTCACAATTGACTCAAGAAAAGGTAAGAGATTTACAAACTGACTCAGACCTAGTCTATCCAATCTTGAGCTGGTTCAAATTGTAGTTTTGATCTTGTGGACCTGAAATGTTAGTAGGCAAAGCAATCGTAGAGAAAACATAAGTATTTAATATCATCAAAATTTTATTTCCTGAAATCAGATACGCAACAGCTATAAATTTTTTGATGAAGATGTTGTAAGTGTCCCTAATCACTAGGAGTAAAATCAATATATCATCAAAATACACCACAAAAACTTTGCTTATGAGAGTAGTGATCATTCTCATAATCGTGCTCAATGCATTAGAAATTTCAAATGGTATAACTTACCATTCATAATTATGGATTTTGAAAGTTGTTTTACATTCATATCTTACTTCAATCATAATCTAATGACTCATGAAATAATTATTTATTATTTCAAATCAAAATTTTCTTAAAAAAAATTAAGGGTTCCACATGTCTAAGGCTTGAAATTATTTTATTTCTACTCGCTTTTGCCAAGCAAAAATATTAATGAGGTGACTAAAAATAGAGCCTTATTGAATTATATTATTCATGTTGGTCACTCTAGTAATGTATGAAAGCTTATTTATTCTTCCTTGATGTATATTATTAAGGGTATTACATCTATTGGATTAGGTCATCCCTCCCTTATCTATTCCTTTTGTATTGTTGTTACTAGTGTGAGAGGTGATTCTAGTGATGAGCAACAATTTCTCATTTAATTATGCTCTAACTAATATTAAACTAAAGGCTTTAAGAGCAAAAGAGATAAGGAAGAGTGAGGAGAACCTCGTGAGCCTAGGATAATGATCAGCCTAGTAAGAGTAGGTCGAGTTCAAGAACCCTGAAATCATTAAAAAAGTAGATGATAGAATTGAGGACGCAAAAGGAAAAAGTTATTGATGTTTGTGAAGAGTGTACGGGATGGCAGGTCCATTATTCAGATATATAAGAGAAACATTACAACCACACTTATGAGTTCAATGAAGCATTAGTGGAAATATATTGGATGAGCCCATTTGTTAAAAAATCAAATCAGCTTAATTTTCTAACTGGCCCTGTTTATGATCCTTTTGTTTGCACCATTCTGCTGGGGATAAGGAGGTGGAGGAGCAGGATAGAGACTCTGAGTGTTTTTTTTTTTTTTTTTGCTTTGTTGCTTTGATTGTTTAGAGAGAGAGAGAGAGAGAGAGAGAGAGAGAGAGAGAGAGAGAGAGAGAGAGAGAGAGAGAGAGAGATTCTTTATTACTTGTTGTTATCATTATAATTGATGATTTTAATCTTTCTTTATTTTGCTTTTTTTTTTTTTTTTGCTTAGGAAAATCCCTAGTGAGAATTATGGATGGCTATGATAGTTATGGATGCTATGATTTTAATAATAAGGTTGTTGATGTTGATGCATTTTTGGAGGGGAATAATGCATGATGCACTATTAGTATTAATATTAGATAGCTTGAGTTGGCTTATATATTTGTTATCATTCTGAATGGAAAGGCATGTTAGCTTAGTTTTAATATCTAGTTGTGTTGTTCTTGTTAATTACGTGGGTTATTTTATTATTGTAATTGTTATTGTTGTTGGATAGTTAAAATTTTCATTTAAATAAAATCCCTTATATTGCTTGATTGTTAAAATTATCCTCTCCATAGTGCTTGCACTTTAATAACTAAATTAGCTAATTTAAGATTTGTTAAGTGTAAATTATGTATATTCTATTGTGTTAAAATTCAATAAAAATATCTTATTTTTTTATGTTTGTTCAAAAAATGCTTAGGAAAAGAAAAAAAACTTCATAAGTGCTGAATGAGTGCCTCAGCGACTTTATATTCTACGCCGCAACGCTGTCATCTACCACACCCTAGCGCCTTATTTAGACATTGCAGCACAGATCACCCAAAAAGTTAAGAAAAAATTAGCGGTCCAACATATCCAAGGTCAGCGTCGCAGCATTAGAAATCCTCATCGTAGCACTTGAGTCACAGGAATTTAAATGTCGGAGCTTCGATCATCACAACGATGCAGTGTCATATTGTACTTTCAAGCACCGCAGTACTCAACTTTTTCAGCGACAAGGTGGAGCAGTTGCCAAAATGAGGAGCCATGTCGTCTTAGCGAAAAGATCCGTCGACTTAGCCAATGAACACATTAATTCAACTATTAATTGTGCCAGGTCAGTACAACATTACAATGGATCAAACTTAAAAGCCCTAAGGAGCTACTTCATTTGATAACACCACAACGCCAACACTTCGAGCACCATGACGCCTAAGGCTATTTATGCACTTGTTATAAATAGTTTTTTAATTCTTTTATAAAAGAAGTGAGTGTTGCTAGAGTTCTATCATCTTACTAGTTATACTTCAGAGTGTCTTTTTTTTAGCTTGACCTTAGAGTCAAATCTAAGGTAGGCTAGAGAAGGGCAAGATACTTTCAATTGGAGATCTTAACCTTTATTGTGCAAGTAATTTTATTATTAAAAAAAAGAGTGTGAAGAATGTTAATTGATAATTTATGGTAACATTTATTCTAATTAAATCTCCTGCATCCCTTTTATATAAATGAAGTAAACATGAATTTGCCTTTTTTGTTATCCATATCTAACCAAGTCTCTGAGTTTTGGATTAATGATGTAAATACATAGACAGTATTAATGCAGACTCATGTGTAATAAATTAGTTTGTAAATATTTTTCAATATCTCTCATTCTTAATTTAATGTATATACTGATCATATGTGTAGTTAATATCTAGTATGATATATTGCCTCGATGAAGAAATTTTGGAAAAATAGTAGTCTTCAAATGGTTGGCATACTTATATATAGGATGTTAAACATATTCTAGTTTCTTTGGAGACATTATATTTGTAGGAAGGCTAAAAAAAAATTGTAGGAAGGCTATAAACCGCCCTTTTTATCCTTATAAGCTTAATAAAGGTCTAAGAATGTATATATTCTGACCCACATCTAAAAATTAACAGTCGCATTAAGAAAATAAGTTGTTTGACATTCATTAGTCTAAAATACTTTATTTATATTTGATACGTCGTCAAAAAATTATCTTAGTAGGGCGCGAATCTCGATGCAAAATCAAATTGGAAACTACAAAAATTAATTCGGAGACCATCCGAACTCCGATTTCAGCAAACTTATAGTCGGACTGAGCGTCTCGGAAATACGAACCCAACGACACCAAATTCAACTCGATCCGAGCCCAAATGGGTCCGAATCATGGACCCGAAGCGCTAATGGAAGGTTCAAACCGCAAATTTGAGATACCAAACGGTCTTCGATTTTAACAAGCTTATACTCGAATCGAACGGCTCGACGAGACGAATCCAACGAGCCCAAGATCGCCGAATTCCGACATTTCTAAGACCTTCAAATGTCCCACGAACGGTGCACGATCGTAGGATTCAAGATCAACCGTCCATTCAACCACTCCCAACTAACCCTTGATCCTCCACCTATTTACGGGCTATGCCATTCCCAAAATCTATAAATAGAGCCCCCTCTTCTCTTGAAAGGGGACCCCCGGAGCTTAAGGAAAAAAGAGAGAGATCGGAGATCGCTCTTACTTCTTAGCCTCCTCGACCACCGCTGGAGTTTCGCCGGACCACCGCCGGACCACCACCTAACGCCGTCACTCCGTCGGACCACCGCCTAACGCCGTCACTCCGCCGGACCACCGCCTAACGCCGTCACTCCGCCGGACCACCACCTGACGCCCTATGCTCCACCGGTCCACCACTTAACGCCGTCACTCCGCCGGACCACCACCTGACGCCCTGTGCTCCGTCGGACCACCGCCTAACGCCGTCACTCCGCCGGACCACCACCTGACGCCCTATGCTCCACCGGTCCACCACTTAACGCCGTCACTCCGCCGGACCACCACCTGACGCCCTGTGCTCCGTCGGACCACCGCCTAACGCCGTCACTCCGCCGGACCACCACCTGACACCCTGTGCTCCACCGGACCACCGCTTAACGCCGTCAATCAGCCGAACAACCACCTGACGCCCTGTGCTCCACCGGACCATCACCTAACGCTCTGTGCTCCATCGGATCATCACCTAACACCGTCGCTCCACCGGATCATCACCTAAGGCCGTCGCTCCATCGGATCATCACCTGTCGCTCTACGCTCTGCCAGTCTTTCACTTGAATCTCTCATCTTTGCCAGGCCATCATTGAAGATTCTCACATTTGCCAGACCTTCATCTAAGGCCCTGAAGTTTCTGCCTTATCATCATCTAAGGCCTGAAATCCTGCCAGACCATTACTCGACACTCGGACTTCTATTGTACAATTGATACTTGTAATCTGATCGTCCTTAGAGACAAATCAGTCCATTGTAACCAACTCAAGTTCTAGTGAAATCTTTTCAACTAGGCTAGGCCCCGTGGTTTTTCCCCTTTCAAGAGTTTTCCACGTAAAAATTCTTGTGTTCTCTGTGTGTGAACTGGATATCGTATAATGCTAAGACGAACAATTAAAACTCTATCACCGCGTATATTCTAGTCCACAACAATTTGGCGCCGTATGTGGGAAACGATAATCCCACTATCCTGAAGCATCTCCGCCATGGTCAACAAGCGTAGTAATCGCATCCTTGGAGCCTCCCGCTCCAATTCACATCAATCTCGAAATCAGTCCCTGAATCAAGGACGTCAGGCATCTGCCTCTTTTCACCCTGGTAGTCGAAACCCTGTCGGAGAAGGAACTTCAAGGCCATCCCTGGAAGATCGTATCAGAAAGATGGAGGACTCGCATAATGAGATCCTTCAACTCCTACGAGAAACTCGAGGACCGACACTAGCACCTCAAGAAGATATATTTCTTCCTCGAGACCCACCAGAATTTGAAGATGTTCTTCATGTCGAAGTTCCCCTTCCACCATCAAGAATGCGTCCTCCAACACATCCGGAAAATGAGCTTGCTGACACAGCAAGCTCTACACATCCTTCGCGGGTTGGCCGCCAACATCACATTCCTCCGGATGCCCCCGAAGATTTAACTCGGCGACACATCGCCGAACTCCCCAGTAATGCCCTACGGCATGAATTACGAAGACTAGTACGAGAAGAATTCCCTATTGGAAATATAAGACAATCTCTTCGTCATAGAGATTTTCAGGATTCATCACCCCTGACTGAAGCCATCCTTCAACACCCTATTCCAGCAAGGTTCAAACTTCCGAACATCGATTCATACGACGGGACATCTGACCCGTACGAACATATCGATCACTATAGAACCATAATGCACATCCAACAAGCATCTGATGCGCTTTTATGCCAAGTCTTCCCAGCTACCCTCAAAGGGCAAGCTCGAACATGGTTCTATTCACTCCCCGCCGGATCTATCCCAATGTTCATCAAATTAACCAAAATATTTGTCGAACATTTTGTTGCAAATCGGAGGATGGTCAAAGACTCTTCCCACCTCTCAGGAATTCGTCAGAATGAAAATGAATCCCTCAAGGAGTACTTTCAAAGATTTTCTACAGAAGCTCGGCAAATTCCAGGGGTAGATCCCGAATTACTTAGAGGCGTATTCCTCGGAGGGCTTCGTCCTGGACCATTCTACTCAGCACTCATGCGAGATACGGTCCATTCATATGCGGACCTGATCCATCGTGTAGAAGCCCAAATCTCTGCCGACGAAGCTATTAACGCTCATAGAAAGCAGTTTGAACAAACAACTGGGAAGCAAAAAAGTACACCAGGAATAAAAAATCCATCCTCACAGCGGAAGAAGCAGGGGAACTATAATCTTCCCCCTCGACCCTCACAGCCACAACGAGAGCGTCGTCAAGAGAAGGAGTACACACCGCTTAATGTATCCAGAGCAAATGTGTTGATGGCCATCCGAGACCATGAGAGCGTAAAGTGGCCACAACCTTTGAAGCCCAATGTCGGAAACCAGGAACAATATTGCCACTTCCACCGGAGCCGTGGTCATACTACCGAAGCATGTAGACAGCTCAAGGAAGAAATCGAAAGACTGATCCGACAAGGATATCTCCGACAATTCATCAAGAATCCACCAGTACGAGATGATGATGCTCCAGCTGGGGGGCAGAATCGACAACAAAGACAGTCGACTGACAATCGACAAATAGTTGGTGAAATTGAAACTATTGCCGGGGGCCCTATAATGCCGAGTCAAGTCTTGATTGCGGCCACCAAAGAACCAACACCAAAGAAGTCTCGTGCTGATCATTCCATTGCTTTTGATGATTCTGACTTAGAGGGAGTAAATACCCCTCATCAAGACCCACTCGTAATAAGTGCAAAGATCGGCGACCCATGCTATAAAGTCAAAAGGATCTTGATTGACAACGGAAGTTCCGTAGATGTTCTATTCTACTCCACATTTCTCAACATGGGCCTCGCTCGAGAGAAGCTTCAACCCGCTGCAGGCCCTCTATATGGATTTGATAATCGACCTGTACGAGTAGAAGGTATGATAAACCTTCCTGTTATGCTGGGAGAATTCCCTCGACAAGCCACACACTCCATCCAGTTTATTGTTGTGAAGTCGGAGTCAGCATACAATGCTATCTTTGGAAGACCATTACAGTCAATCTTCGGGATCATTGCTTCAATCCCACATTTCAGGCTGAAATTTCTCACCCCATCAGGGACTGGTGTAGTACGAGGAGATCAACAAGAGGCACAATCCTGCTATCTTCGACAGGCTCAACCACGCCCATCAATTACCTTAAGTATCGAAGAATTTGATCTACGAAACGATGATATTCCTCAGAAGGCCCCCAACGCAATAAACTCTCCCCCCTTTAGGAGGGTCCATACTTGGTAGCAGCTATGGTGAAGCCTGGTACTTTCAAATTAAAGGATGCTGAAGGAAAGATGCTCCCTCGGACCTGGAATGTTGACAATCTCCGCAAGTACTATCAGTAGAGCACAATCGTGCTATTTATTTTATATATTATGTCTTCAGTATTGTGTGATTTTTATCTTCAGTAGTGAACATCATTTGACTATTGCTTGTTTGTGGTGTTTGTAACTTTTTCAGCCCTAAGTTATCTTAGGGAAGTATGTCTTTGTTTGATATAGTAAAAATATATTCATTCGTTGAGTTGAATTATCACATTCTTCAAGAAAAATCATGTTGACATATTCACACAAGCTGTGAATTTCAATCCTAAAATCCTTGATTTGAGAAGTACGAAATCTTTATTGCATCTCAACCGCAAGATGATCGACCTCAAAGAAGTCCGATCCGACCTCTTCCACACAGGTTAACGTCATCAAGCAGAGCTCTAGCAAACAACCTCGGATAGGTCCTACATCCTTGGTGGATTCTCCCAACCTCTTCCACACAGGTTAACGTCATCGAGCAAAGGCTCCGACATATAACCTCGGATAGGTCTCACATCCTTGGTGGATTCTCTCGACCTCTTCCACACAGGTTAACATCGTCGAGCAAAGGCTCTAACATATAATCTCGGATAGGTCTTACATCCTTAGTGGATTCTCTCGACCTCTTCCACACAGGTTAACATCGTCGAACAAGGCTCCAACATACAACCTCGGATAGGTCTTACATCCTTAGTGGATTCTCTCAATCTCTTCCACACAGGTTAACGTCGTCGAGCAGGGCTCCGACATATAACCTCGAATAGGTCTTACATCCTTGGTGGATTCTCCCGACCTCTTCCACACAGGTTAACGTTGTCGAGCAAAGGCTCCGACATACAACCTCGGATAGGTCTTACATCCTTGGTGGATTCTCTCGACCTCTTCCACACAGGTTAACATCGTCGAGCAAAGGCTCCGACATATAACCTCGGATAGGTCTCACATCCTTGGTGGATTCTCTCGACCTCTTCCACACAAGTTAACGTCGTCGAACAAGGCTCCAGCATACAACCTCGGATAGGACTTCTACCCGACGTCAGACTTCTCATTGTCGTCTGACTTCTGCTAGTCATCAGACTCCTACCCGTCGTCAAACTTCTTCTTGTCATCGAGCTTCTACTCGTCGTCGGACTTCTGCCCGTTGATGGACTTTCGTCGGTCTTCTACCCGGCGTCAGACTTCTGTGTGCCATCGGACTTATAGTCGTCAGCGGACTTCTGCTCGTCGAAGAACTTTCGTCGGTCTTCTACCCGACACAGTACTTCTACCTGACATCGGACTTCTGCTCGTCAGCAAAATTCTACCCATCATCGGACTTTTTTCCGTCGATGGACTTTCGCCGTGCTTTCACCGGACGTCAGAATTCTACTCGACGCCAAATTTCCACCCTTCATCGGATTTTTATCCTTTGTCAAACTCTACCCCGGATGATCTCTCAAAGAACAGAGGGAGAATATAAGAAGGGGGAATCTCCGGACTTCCTCGCCAAGAGAGGGGCCTCGAAAAATCGAGGGAAGTCCTCAATAGTAAGGACAGAGGGAGAAGAGAAGAAAGGGGAATCTCCGTACTTCCTCACCAAGAGAGGGGCCTCGAAAAATTGAGGGAAGACCTCAATAGCAAGGACAGAATGAGAAGAGAAGAAAGGGGAATCTCCGGACTTCCTCACCAAAGAGGGGCCTCGAAAAATCGAGGGAATGCCTCAATAGCAAGGACAGATGGAGAAGAGAAGAAGGGGAAACCTTCGGACTTTCTCGCCAAGAGAGGGGCCTCGAAAAATCGAGGGAAAGCCTCAATAGCAAGGACAGAGGAAGAGGAGAAGAAGAAAATAAAAAAGGGTCTCTTCAACTCAGTGAGGGACCCTAGAATTGCACAAGGGATACCGCCTGCACAAGACCAGGGGAAGGCCTCAGCTTGAGGAGGAGGAAGAAAAAATGATATCTTCAACTCAAGGAGGGACCCTGTTATTGGACAATGGAATTGTCCAAAGGACAGGGGAAAGCCTCTACTGAAAGAAGAGAAGGAGAAGAAAGCTCTTTCTCGCAAAGATGGACCCTGCTATTAGACAATGGAATTGTCCAAGGGGCAGGGGAAGGCCTCTACTGAGAGAAGAGAGGAGATGAGAAGGAGGAGAAAGCTCTTTCTCGCAAAGAGGGACCCTGCTATTAGACAATGGAATTGTCCAAGGGGCAGGGGAAGGCCTCTACTGAGAGAAGAGTGGAGAAGGAGAAGGTGCAAGGATTAAGGCCCTATGAGGGGTCTATTTATAGGAAAAAATGAGGAGTTTGAGGATTAAAAATAAAAAATAAAAATAAAAAACTCTCCCATTCTCCCTCTCTCCCTCTCTCCCATTCTCCCACTCTCCCACTCTCTCTCTCTCCCACTCTCTCTCTCTCCCTCCATGACAAAAAAAAAAAAAAAAGTTATGGGTGGTTAAATAAAACCACCCATAAGTGGGCGGTTAAGGGCCACCTCATGTAGCCCTATTTAAAAAAAAAAAAAAAAATTTGGCTGAAATCACTGTAGCACGTCGGCACTGTAGCAACGTGAAAAAAGAAAGAATTTCATTTTGCAGAAATCACTGTAGCAGTCC
The DNA here is from genome assembly GCA_016618105.1 of Dendrobium huoshanense. NCBI lineage: Eukaryota > Viridiplantae > Streptophyta > Magnoliopsida > Asparagales > Orchidaceae > Dendrobium > Dendrobium huoshanense. The sequence goes on along the minus strand of CM028349.1, from coordinate 28,892,654 downwards.
GGCACTATAGCAGCAGGAAACTGCTATGGCGGCACTGTAGCAAACGCACTCGGCACTGTAGCAACTGCAACCGGATACTGTAGCAACGGGGAAATTTGCTATGGAGGGCACTGTAGCAACCGCAGCTGGGCACTGTAGCTACCGCAAGTTATGCGGTAACCGACGGTTCCTGTAGCAATCGCAACCGGTACTGTAGCAACCGCAACCGGGTACTGTAGCAAAAATACTAAGACACATATTTTTGGACTTATGGGGCTTCGACGTCCGAAAATAGGGGGGCAACTGATACGTCATCAAAAAATTATCTTAGTCGGGCGCGAATCTCGATGCAAAATCAAATTGGAAACTACAAAAATTAATTCGGAGGCCATCCGAACTCCGATTTCAGCAAACTTATAGTCGGACTGAGCGTCTCGAAAATACGAACCCAACGACACCAAATTCAACTCGATCCGAGCCCAAATGGGTCCGAATCATGGACCCGAAGCGCTATTGGAAGGTTCAAACCGCAATTTGAGATACCAAACGGTCTTCGATTTTAACAAGCTTATACTCGAATCGAACGGCTCGACGAGACAAATCCAACGAGCCCAAGATCGCCGAATTCTAACATTTCTAAGACCTTTAAATGTCCCATGAACGGTGCACGATCGTAGGATTCAAGATCAACCGTCCATTCAACCACTCCCAACTAACCCTTGATCCTCCACCTATTTACGGGCTATGCCATTCCCAAAATCTATAAATAGAGCCCCCTCTTCTCTTGAAAGGGGACCCCCGGAGCTTAAGGAAAAAAGAGAGAGATCGGAGATCACTCTTACTTCTTAGCCTCCTCGACCACCACTGGAGTTTCGTCGGACCACCGCCGGACCACCACCTAACGCCATCACTCCGTCGGACCACCGCCTAACGCCGTCACTCCACCGGACCACCACCTGACGCCCTATGCTCCATCGTTCCACCACTTAACGCCGTCACTCCGCCGGACCACCACCTGACGCCCTGTGCTCCGTCGGACCACCGCCTAACGCCGTCATTCCGCCGGACCACCACCTGACGCCCTATGCTCCACCGGTCCACCACTTAACGCCGTCACTCCGCCGGACCACCACCTGACGCCCTGTGCTCCGTCGGACCACCGCCTAACGCCGTCACTCCGCCGGACCACCACTTGACGCCCTGTGCTCCACCGGACCACCGCTTAACGCCGTCACTCAGCCGAACAACCACCTGATGCCCTGTGCTCCACCGGACCACCACCTAACGCCCTGTGCTCCACCGGATCATCACCTAACGCCGTCGCTCCACCGGATCATCACCTAAGGCCGTCGCTCCACCGGATCATCACCTGTCGCTCTACGCTCTGCCAGTCTTTCACTTGAATCTCTCATCTTTGCCAGGCCATCATTGAAGATTCTCACATTTGCCAGACTTTCATCTAAGGCCCTGAAGTTTCTGCCTTATCATCATCTAAGGCTTGAAATCCTGCCAGACCATTACTCGACACTCGGACTTCTATTGTACAATTGATACTTGTAATCTGATCGTCCTTAGAGACAAATCAGTCCATTGTAACCAACTCAAGTTCTAGTGAAATCTTTTCAATTGGGCTAGGCCCCGTTGTTTTTCCCCTTTCAAGAGTTTTTCACGTAAAAAATCTTGTGTTCTCTGTGTGTGAACTGGATATCCGTATAATGCTAAGACGAACAATTAAAACTCTATCGCCGCGTATATTTTATTCCACAACAATATTAATATACTTTTATCTTCCATGTCTTTATTAGGTGACAAAAACTCAAAAATAATCATTATTATTCAGTAGGATATCTCGTGCAACTATATAAGACAATAGTAATTTAATTATGATTAGGCAGAATACTTTCTTGTGGAATCAACACTTTTCTCTATCACTTTATTACTTAATCGACAAGGTATACTTGTATCTAGTGGCCTTTCATTATTTGTGTAACAAAGAAAATCTAAGCATATTCAAATTATATGTCAGCTCTATGTGTAGCGACAATTAGCTAGTCCCAACATCAAAATTATAATTAAAAGTTATTTAAATTTAAGAATAATACAAACCCCAGGTGCTAAATTGAATGCACAAAGGATAATAATTTTTAATTTGAAAATCAAAAAAATAAAAAATAAAAACGAAGTAAATAACTTATCTAGCTAGAACTTCAAATATTAAACACTTAAGTGTTGATTAATGGTTTCAAGGTAGAATAATTAAATTTAGGAAAAAAGAGTGTGTAGATTAAATTATGAAAATCATTATAAACTCTTTTATTAATTCAATTTAGGAATTCTAGAAGAAAGAATGCAATCGGATATTGAAAATCATTACTTTAGTACTCAAAAAATATTTTTGAAAAAAAAAAAAAAGAAACTCATGAAAAACAAGCAAATCAAAAGAAAGAAAGAAAGAAAAAGAAAAATGAGTAATTCATCAAAAATTGGTACTTGATGTAGTCAAATTTCTTAAAAAACTCTAATACTTAAATCAAATAGGGGAGTGTATGTAATCTAATACATATGAAGGGTTCCAAATGAATTTCTAATTTAACTAAGTGCACAAATAATTTTTAAATGAAATATTATTCAACTCTAAAATCAATAGTCAACAATACAATTATACTAGTAGTAGATGTGTTCAATTTGAATATTAACAAGAATCACTACAGGAAAAACGTCATTTTCCGGCAGACATTTTCGCCGGAAAATTGGCCAAAATCTGTCGGAAATGCTACGGAAATATTTTCGCTAATTTCCGACGGAAAAACGTCATTTTCCGGCAGACATTTTCGCCCGAAAAATATGTCGGAAATTCGGTGAAAATTTTCCGTCGGAAAATCCGGCGGAATTTGTGATGAATTTATTTCCGCCGAAAATTCCGCCAGTAATCGCGTGTTTTCCCGTAGTTAATGGTTACTTATGAAGTTATGATTATTTAAATTAAAATTGCAATACTTTGATCATTCCAATTTACATCTAAATGGTAGTATATTATCTAATATTTTAGTTAATTTTAAATTACCAAATTTATATTTGGGCTAATGTAGCTGATCAATAGATGAATACTCCATTTCTTGAGGACAAGTAATAATTTAATTAAGTTGGTGAGAATTTATTATGTAAAAATTATGTAGTATTTTATTATCTTAAATTCTAGTAAAAATATTTTTTTTGTTGATGTTGTGTAGAAAATACTCAAAAAATGAAGAAAATTTCATAAGTATTGGACCAACATTTCAATGCATGAACTATCAGTGCCACAAGGTTATCAATGCCCTGACGCCAAACTAGGATATTGTAGTGTTGGAGCCTCGAGAAAACCATCATTTAATTTAGGACCCCAATGAAACAATAGTCAACGCTTTACAACGCCATAGTGCTAGAGTCTCAAGAATTTGAGCATCGGAGCCAAACTAACATTGCAGTGCTGGATTACACATTCAAGAGCCACAATGCTCAATTTTTGGAGTGTCACGACGGATAAATTGACGAAATACGAAGCCACACCAAATTAACCAAACGACTTGTCGGTTCAACCAATAGTCATGCCGGATTATTCCAACATCACAATCAAACCCTCAGCAGTGCTGAGACACTAATTTATATTATAATGTCGTGGCGTCACCATGTTGAGTGTCACAGTGCTTGACTCCGCTAATATACTTAATATAAATACTATTTTCATTTTTTTACAAGGGGTTCTATCATTTCATCAAGTCTTGAGTGCTTAAGTGTAGTGTCACCTTAGATTTAACCTATGCAATGGACATTTGTAGAGTTAAAGCATAGTGTGATTTATTACCTCGATGGAGGAATATTGGAACAATTAGGAGTAGAAATAGAACTCTTGCATACCTAGACATAGAAAATTGCATGTCCTAAAGACTGTGGAGAAATAATAATTGTAGGAGGACCATAAATCTTTCTTCACTTTATTACAAGCTCAATAGAGATCTAAGGATGAATGAACTCTAATTCACAACCAACATTGGAGAGTCTACAAAAGAAAGCTTTGAAAATTCATAGTCATTAGTCCAAAATACTTTATTATTTTTCTTCTACATTTCTTAGTTAGGATAGAATCCAAACCTAATTTTTATGCAGAACAATAAAATTAACTAGATGAATATAATAGATAACTAAGGAATACTCAACATAAGCTATAAATCAATTATATATATATATATATATATATATATATATATATATATATATATATATATATATATATATATATATATATATATATATATATATATATATATATATATATATATATATATATATATATATATATATATATATATATATATATATATATATATATATATATATATATATATATGGAGAGAGAGAAAAAATGTAATATACTCGATACATCATTAAAAAAATTATCTTGATCGGGCACAAATCTCGAGAAAAAATTAAGTTAAAAATTTCCAAAATTAAATTTGGGATCATCCAAACTATGATTTTAGCAAACTTACATTAGAACTGAACGTCACGAGAATACAAACCCAACGACACCAAATTTGACTCAATCCAAGCCCAAGTGAGTCCAAATCAAGGACCCAAAGTGTCATTGGAAGGTTCAAACCACTAATTGGATTACCAAACGATTTCAAAACGTGACATGCTTATACTCGAATCAAGCGGCTCGACGAGACGAATCCAATGAGCCAAAAATCATGTAATTCCTGTTGAGTCCAGTAATTAGGTTGTTAAGCCTAAGTAAATGTCCCACGGCTACCAAGAGGGGGGTGAATTGGTAGTTTTAAAAATTTTAAACCCTCTTAATAATAAAGTTGAACCGAAATAAAATTTTCTTTTAAAGTTAGTAGAAAAATGTTTTTCAACCACAGAGTTGTTAAAACTGAAATTTAAAGTGCGGAAACGTAAAAGCAATAAAGTAAATGACACCAGATTTATAGTGGTTCGGTCTATAACCAGACCTACATCCACTCCTCAGAGGCACCCTCTGAGTATTGCACTAATACCACAAAGTGACTCTCCTTTAGCACCCACAGCAAGGCGGAGAAGCCTGTACAAAACACTCTTTTCACCACTACCCGGTGCGGCAGAGAACCGTCGTCCTTTTACACAATCCACAGTGCTGGCAGAGAACCGTCGTCCTTTTACACTCTCCTAGTGTGGGTAGAGAACCCTACGGCTGTTCACACTCTCCAAGTGTAGGCAGAGAACCTTCGTCCTTTTACACTCTCCTAGTGTGGGCAGAGAACCCTCGTCTGTTCACACTCTCCAAGTGTCGGCAGAGAACCGGACCTTCTTGAATGATCTTCTCACAAGAATCTAGAAGGAAGAAAGAAAAGAGTGAAGAAATCCAATTTCACAAGTAGAGACTCTTACCTTAGCAATCCAAGTGAAGCCTTCTCGCTCCAGTGGTAGGAATCCTCCTTTGAATGCTCTCTTCCACTCTCTCCTTGGCTATTCTCTCAAGAGGCACGAAGATCAAATGACAAAAAGATTGGGTGGCAGTCTAATTTGGACCTTTTATAGAAAAGACAAGAAAAACCGCCCAAAAACTGCAAATTTCCAATTCTGTACGCAGTGGATCGTCCTGTACGATCATGGATCGTCCTGGACGATGTTACTTAAACGATCTGAAACGACCCAATTTGTATATGTGTACGAAATGACTTCGTACAGCTGATCGTCCTGTACGAACTAGGTTCGTCCAGTACGAACGGTTATTACCAGGTCGGTTCTAGAAACTGCTGAAAACTGTTCTAAGTCGGTTCATCGTTTGGACGAAAATATGTTCGTCTGGACGAAAATTTTCCAGAGAGCCGATCGTCCTGAACGATTATTTATTTCGTCTGGACGAAATTTTCCAGAGCACCCATCGCCGCGGACGATAATTTGTTTTCGTCTGGACGAAAATTTTCCAGAGAGCCGATCGTCCTGTACGATATTTATTTTCGTCTGGACGAAAATTTTCCAGAGGACTGGTCGCCTCGTACGATGATAAATTTCGTCTAGACGAAAATTTTACAGAGAACCCATCGTCCGGGATGATAATAAAATTCGTCCTGGACGAATAGGACTTAGAAAAAAAAAATTTCAAGCAAGTTCCTATTCGTTCCAAGTGCTCTATAGGAGATAACTGACAGATCGTCCAGTACGATAAATATCGTCCTATACGATCAGTATAGAATTTCAAGATCTCCTTATTTGTGTGTGTGAGATTTTATTCACTCAATTACAATCACTCCCTTTCAAAATTAATTCAAAGAAAAGACAAACTTCAAATAAACAAAATATCATATGTTGAATTTGATTTGAAGTTTATGTAGTCTGGAGTCTGATTTTCCTGAAATGTTAGTACACACAAGAGCAAGTGCAAATTTTCTGAAATTGTTAGGAGATAACTATACATTTGAACAATAATGTTTGGAATCATCAAAACTACATAAGTTGCATAAATATAAATCATTCAAATAGCAACTATTCAAACAATCTCCCCCTTTTTGATGATGGCAAAACAATTATTATTAGTATGGTTTCAAGTTAAAACAAATCTCTTATCTCCTAAACTCCCCCTGAATTTATGAGTACATTAAAATAAGGAGGCATTAAAGAACAATATTTAAAGAACAATATTTTTGTTTTTCAAAAATTTTTAACACAAACAAATAAAAAACTTGCAAACAGAACAATTAAAAATAGAAAACACAAACCACAAAAACACAAACATAATAATTTCTCCCCCTTTTTGACAGCAACAAAAAGTGAAGAAGAAAAAGACAAGAAATATAAATAATTATATGAAATTCATTATTTAAATTTAATCTAAATTGTGATTTGACATAGGGTATGCAATTTTAAACTAAAGATATTAGGTCAATCATAGAAATTCATAAAATTTATGAAATGATATAACATTGTAAGTAAGAAGAATTTATCAAAGACATGATTCAATTTAGACATTTTGATTATTGAAAATCATTACAAGTGAGATGTAAAAAAAATTCTATATTTCAAAGTTCAATAGAATATAAATGAACATTTAGATCAACTTGAATTAAGAGATTGAACAAATTTGGAAAGAAGAGAATTACCTCATGTGGTGCTTTGCACATCTTTTCAAAGTTTTGGAGCACATTTTTGTGCATTTTTCTTTGGTTGGGCTTATTTTGTGCCTCTTTTTCACTTTGCAAATTTTTGTGTATTGCTTTTGATTTTTGTACATTTGTACAATGTTCAAGAGTAATTTGACCAATTCTTTCCAAAATCTATAATCTAAAATTTCAAATATTTCTAGGTGCATAAATATCATTTGAGCATAGAAATACAAAATAAGAAAACATCAAAATTGCAATAACAATATTAACTTTTATGTAGTCTAAATGAATATACATGAATTTAAAAGTTCTAATTACAACAAGTTATAAACAAATTATAAATTTAGAAAGTCTAGATTTTCTAATATAGATAATCTCAAATTACAATCAAATTTAAGCACTATGTAGATTAAAAAAATACTAATGAAATTCATAAACATTAGCCACATTTCAAAACAAATCTAATAAAAACAAACTTTCATTGATATTAAAAAAAATGGATTACATAAAAAACATTGAACTTAAAAAGAAAAAACAACTTAAAAACAAACACTGAACAATAAAACAGACAAGATAAAAACAATTTCTACTGTTCTGGAGGAGGAGGAGGAGGAATGCCGCCAAAGAGATTGAAGTAGGAGGCCATCAACATGACATTGGTATTAATTTCATGAACTTCATCTTTGATGTTACCAATGTCTTGTTGCTGCTGCGTAAGTTGAGCATCAAATTGATCAAATCTTTGATCAATGTGAGTCTCTAGTCTATCAAATCTCTCAATCAGATTCTGGTAATCTGATTGAGAAGCAGAACTTTGCACTCCTTCTTCTTCTTCTTCTGAAGCACTAGCATGTGCTTTTTCTTTCTCCTCCTTGAAGAGCAATTTGAAAGATGCATCGTTATAGTAAACTGGCTCTTCATATTCTTCATCAGGATGCACTATATTGTACTTCTTCTCCAAAATATAAGTAATCAAGTGCCCTAAAGAGATGTTCTTCTTCCTCTTCTGATCAGCATGTCCTATTTCTGAAAGCCCATAGATATGATCTATGATGAGTTGGGCTTCATCAATAGGATGTCTTTGCATGATTAAAAAAGTTAGACAAGAAAGGAGAGGAGTAATGTTAATCCTATCACCAGCTTTAGGAATAATTGAGGATCTAAGGATATGCTGGATGATTCGGGCATCTTGGGTCATACCGGAGACTCTAGCAACATGATTGTCAATCGCATTTTCTCTAATTACCCTATTGATTTGAAACCATTTGAAGGAGGTTTCCGACATTAGGGTGTGGGCTCTATATCCTTCAGTCCTTAAGTTTAAAAATGCACCAAGATCGTGCTTGGTGATCTCAATTTTTTGTTTAAAAATAAAAGAACTAAAGATAGAGTGATCAGAATTGAAACTCATGTTGGCTAGAAAGTAGTTGTAGGTTTGTTTATTGTAGAAGTGGACGAGAGAAAGAATGAACTGAAATTGGGTTGAGGCGAAGAGGTGCAATACCCGAAATTTCAACTCTGTTTGGATAAGAATGCGAGACGGAGTGATTTTTGCAGATGCAAAACGAGGAAAAGATTCCTCATTTGCCTTGGAAAGAAAGTTGTCTGGGGCATTCCTGTTAGGTTTCTTCACCAAAACTTTTTGTCTTTTGCTAGAGGAGGCCATAGTTGATTTGACGTAAAAAGGGATTGAAAAAAAAGTTTGAAAGTGTAATTGTCAAGTTTGAAAGCCTTCATATTTAAAGAAAAATGATACGTTCGTCCTGGACGAAAAATTATTGTTCGTCTGGACGAAGTAATTTCGTACAGACGATCCAATTCGTCCAAAATGTAACGGCTTTTCGTATTCAACACAACTTACGATGCGTCCCTTCGTACAGGCTTTTTGACTTGACCGATCGTACAGACGAAAAAATTTCGTACAGACGATCGAAAAGTGTTTCGTTTTAATGACTCTTGAAAACCGTCCCCTACAATGAACCGACACATGTTCGTACAGACGAAAAAATTTCGTACAGACGAAGTTCGTATTAAAAACTGTCTTATCCACTCAACCGCTGCATTCAATCGTCCCGACGTTTGAGAGAGAAAAAATTCGTCCTGGACGATTAAATATCGTACAGACGATCAAATTAAAAACTGCTCTCAAAACGGTTTAAATTCGCGCAAACTGTTCCTTCACATATCGTCCCGTACGAAAACATTTCGTCCTGGACGATTTCCTCCAAAAAAAATTTTTAATTTTGAATTTTTTAAATTAACAAAATCAACAAAAACACAGAAAACATAAAACCAAAATCATAAATCCAAAAACAATTCATTAAAAACACACAAAATTCACAAAATTACAAAAACAAAACACAACAAGTATCAATGTTGCAAAGACATTTTAGTTAAGCATTCAAATCAATAACACCAAGCCTTGTTCTTAAAGTACTGAAGGTATCAAAGGCTAAAGGTTTTGTAAAAATGTCTGCAAGTTGATTTTCAGTTGAAACATGTATGAGTTCAATTTCTCCTTTGGATACATGATCCCTTATGAAATGATGCCTTATATCGATGTGTTTGGTTCTAGAATGTTGAATAGGATTTTTGGAAATGCAAATAGCACTAGTATTGTCACAATAAATTGGAATAGTGCCTATAGTTAATCCTAAGTCAATCAACTGTTGTTTTAACCAAAGTACTTGTGCCACACAACTTCCTAATGCAATGTATTCTGCTTCTGCAGTAGATAGTGCCACTGAATTTTGTTTTCTACTAGACCATGAAACTAATGAATTTCCAATGAATTGACATGTTCCAGAAGTGCTTTTCCTATCCACTCTACAGCCTGCAAAGTCAGAATCTGAGTAACCAATAATTTCAAATGAAGAGCTAAACTTAGGATACCAAATTCCTAAGTTTTGAGTTCCTAGTAGATATCTTAAAATCCTTTTCACTGCTGTCAAATGTGATTCTTTTGGATCTGATTGAAATCTAGCACATAAGCAAACACTAAACATAATATCTGGTCGGCTAGCAGTCAAGTAAAGTAAAGATCCAATTATCCCTCTAAATTTCTTTTGATCAACAGATTTTCCCTTAAGGTCTTTATCTAACTGAACTGAAGAACTCATTGGTGTACTAACAGGTTTAGCATTGTCCATTTCATATTTTTTGAGGATGTCCTTAATATATTTGGTTTGACTAAGAAAAGTACCTTCCTCAAGTTGCTTAATGCTAAATCCTAGAAAGTAATTTAAATCTCCCATTAGACTCATTTCAAATTCACTACTCATTGTTTTAGAAAAATCATCACAAAGATGTTTATTTGAAGATCCAAAGATGATGTCATCCACATAAATTTGAACAATAAGTATATCCTTTCCAATTTTCCTTAAAAAGAGAGTTGTATCCACACTTCCTTTTTCAAAAGATCTTTCAAGTAGGAAGGTGCTTAACCTCTCATACCAAGCCCTAGGTGCCTGTTTCAATCCATATAATGCCTTTTTTAATTTGAAAACATGATTTGGAAATTTAGAATTTTCAAAACTGGAGGTTGTTCTACAAAAACATCTTCCTCAATTACCCCATTTAAAAAGGCACTTTTGACATCCATTTGAAATAATTTAAAACCTTTAAAACAGGCAAAGGCTAGTAAAACCCTAATTGCTTCAAGTCTAGCTACAGGGGCAAAAGTTTCCTCAAAATCAATTCCTTCAATTTGATTATACCCCTTAGCTACTAATCTAGCCTTATTTCTAATGACTACTCCTGAGTCATTCATTTTATTTTTGAACACCCACTTGGTTCCAACAACACTTTGATCTTTTGGCCTTGTAGTTAGTTCCCAAACTTTATTTCTTACAAATTGATTTAACTCTTCTTGCATGGCCAATATCCAAAATTCATCTGAAAGTGCTTGATCAATGTTAGTGGGTTCAATAGTTGAAATAAAGGCTGAATGATTGACTTCCTTGTTTAATCCACGCCTAGTTCTAACACCCTCACTTGGTTCACCTATAATCAATTCCTTTGGATGGTTTTTAGAAAATCTCAAATCTCTAGGCAAAGGGTCTTCTCTTTCTAAATTTTCTTCCACATTTTCTTCCAAATTTAATCTATCAATCTTTTGGGAGTTTTCTTCAATTTCTTCTTCAACAACTTTTGGCTCTTCCATGTTTCCATTTTCATCAAAAACAACATGTGTGGTTTCTTCAATGACTAAAGTTCTTTTGTTGAATACTCTATAAGATTTTCCAACACTTGAATATCCAACAAAAATTCCTTCATCTGATTTTGGATCAAATTTTCCTAAGGCAGATTTTCCATTATTATGTATGAACACCTTGCAACCAAATACATGCAAATGAGACAAATTTGGTGTTCTACCTTTTAGCAACTCATAGGGTGTTTTATTCAAATTTGATCTCACATTCACCCTATTCAGAACATAGCATGCAGTGCTAACCGCCTCAGCCCAAAAATATCTAGGAAGTGAGTATTCTGCTAACATTGCTCGGGCGGCTTCTATTAATGTTCTGTTCTTTCTTTCAACTACTCCATTTTGTTGAGGAGTTCTAGGTGCAGAAAAATTGTGATCAATCCCCTTTTCTTTACAGAAATCTTCAAATCTTTCATTTTCAAATTCTCCTCCATGATCACTTTGTATAGAAATTATTTCACATCCTAGTTTTCTTTGTATCCAAGTTGAAAAATTTCTGAATTCCTCAAATGATTCACTCTTATGAAAAAGAAATTTAACCCAGGTGAATCTTGAAAAATCATCTACTATAACAAATCCATATACCTTTCCTCCTAGACTTACATGCTTACAGGTCCAAAAAGATCCATGTGAAGAATTTCTAATGGTTTACTGGTCCTTAGATCTTTATTTGACTTAAAAGAGGACTTCACTTATTTTCCTAGTTGACATGCATCACACAGATGGTCCTTAGTAAAGTCTAGTTTAGGTATTCCTCTCATCAAATTCTTTTGGGTAATTTTTCTAAGATTTTCATACTAGAATGACAAAGTCTCCTATGCCAAAGCCATGATTCATCAGAAACAGTTTTCAAACAAAAAGCAGTAGGAGATTGAATACAATTTAAATCTAGCATGTAGACATTGTTCACCCTTTTTCCATTTAAAACAATTTTCCCATTTAGGCTAATTATGCAGCTAGTAGGTAAAAATTTTATATTATAGCCCTTATCACAAAGCTGACTTATGCTAAGCAAATTATGTTTTAAGCCTTCAACTAATAAAACATTGTCTATGAAAGTTTTTCAAATTTCCAATCATACCTGATCCAACCACTTTCTTTGTGGTATTATCTCCAAGTGTAACCTTGCCTCCGCTCCTGGCTTCCAGCGTTATGAATTGAGCAGTATCTCCAGTCATGTGCTTAGAACATCCGCTGTCCAGGTACCATATACTCTCACGAGGTCTTGTGTGAGAGTATTCCTGCAAATTCTCAAATGTTAGATGCATGTGTGATATTTCTAGGTTTATGCATCTTAGTTCTCCACACCAAATTAGGTTTCATCTTTAAAGTGCAGGTGTGAGATATATGTCCCAAAAATCCATAATTGTTACATTTAACATTAGGAAAAATATTCCTATGTTTTCTTTCATATGATTGTCTTCTAAGGGATTTCATGAATTTAGGATAATATTTAGGATTTGTAAAATTTTCAAGTTTAGGGGGGTTCCTATTATCCTCGAGAGCTCTTATAGTAAGTTTGTAAAATGAATTCATATCCTCCAAGATTCGATTTGTATAATTGATTCTATATGTCTTGCTCTCAGATTCATCCTTAAATTTCTTAAATTCTTTTTCAAGTTCAGCATAGGATGATTTTAAATTCTCAAAATTTTTATTCAAGTCATCATATTCATCAAGTAGTTTCATGTGGTTGCTATCAATTAAAGCATGATCTTTCCTAAGGATTTCGTGTTCCTTATTAAGCTCTTCCAATTCTATAACTAAACTAGCATGCTTCTTTTTCGTTTTCCTATATGCATCATGCATGTGTTCAGAAACTTCAAACAATTCATTATAAGTTAAATCACATACCTCTTCTTGATCTGATTGTTCAGATTTATCTGCCATCAAGCAAAGGTTGGTGACTTCTTCTTCTTTTTCAGTCTCAGATGAGTCTGAAGCTGAGTCCGCCCAAAAAGCCTTTTGAAACTTCTTCTTGCCCTTCTTTACCATTGGTTTCTCCTCTACCTTCTCCTTGCTAGGAGTGGCTTTGAGTTTTGGACAATCAGTCTTTATATGACCTGGTTTCCTGCATTCATAACAAATCACTTCATTAGAAACCTTGCCATTTCTGTTATACTTACCTCTATTCCATTGCTGGCGTCTCTTCTGCTTCCTCTTTAAAAAGCTTCTGAATTGTCTAGTCATTAGTGCAATATCATCTTCATCCTCAGGTTGTGAGTGTTCACTTTCTGACTCTTCCACATTTAGTGCAATATTCTTGTCCTTTCTTGGTTCACCTGCATCAATCTTTTTTTGACTTACTCCTTGCTCGTAAGCAATGAGTGAACCAAGAAGATTGTCAATTGAATAAATGTTCAGATCTTTAGACTCTGTAATTGCAGTAATTTTAGCATCATATGCAGTAGGTAAACAACGAAGAATCTTATTAACCATTTCAGCATTTGTTAATTCCCTACCAAGTGCATGCAGAGAGGTGACAATTTGAGTGAATCTTGTGTACATGTCAGATATAGATTCATTAGGTTTCATCCGAAATAATTCATAGTCATGTAACAAGATATTGAGTCTTGATTGCTTAACCTCATTTGTCCCTTCATAAGTAATACAAAGTCTATCCCATATGTCTTTTCCGCTTTTACAAGTGGAAACTCGCATGTAGTCTTCAGATTTTAAAGCACAAAAGAAACTATTTAAACATTTCGCATTTAATTGTGCTAAGTCACGTTCTTCTATAGTCCAATCTGCATAGGGTGTATCTACCCTAATTCCATCTACTAATCTAGTTGGTTTTGTGTAACCTTCCTGGACTAGCATCCACATGCGATAATCAAGTGACTGTAAGAAAGTAGACATGCGTGTTTTCCAAAAATCAAAAGGAATATTATCAAACAGTGGAGGTCTAGTGATAGAGTAACCCTCAGGTGTGTTTCAGTTTCCAAATGTAGCCATCTACGTTAATCAAAAAGTAGTTCAAACTTATGATTTTGAAACAAAGCTCTGATACCACTTGTTGAGTCCAGTAATTAGGTTGTTAAGCCTAAGTAAATGTCCCACGGCTACCAAGAGGGGGGTGAATTGGTAGTTTTAAAAATTTTAAACCCTCTTAATAATAAAGTTGAACCGAAATAAAATTTTCTTTTAAAGTTAGTAGAAAAATGTTTTTCAACCACAGAGTTGTTAAAACTGAAATTTAAAGTGCGGAAACGTAAAAGCAATAAAGTAAATGACACCAGATTTATAATGGTTCGGTCTATAACCAGACCTATATCCACTCCTCAGAGGCACCCTCTGAGTATTGCACTAATACCACAAAGTGACTCTCCTTTAGCACCCACAGCAAGGCGGAGAAGCCTGTACAAAACACTCTTTTCACCACTACCCGGTGCGGCAGAGAACCGTCGTCCTTTTACACAATCCACAGTGCTGGCAGAGAACCGTCGTCCTTTTACACTCTCCTAGTGTGGGTAGAGAACCCTACGGCTGTTCACACTCTCCAAGTGTAGGCAGAGAACCTTCGTCCTTTTACACTCTCCTAGTGTGGGCAGAGAACCCTCGTCTGTTCACACTCTCCAAGTGTCGGCAGAGAACCGGACCTTCTTGAATGATCTTCTCACAAGAATCTAGAAGGAAGAAAGAAAAGAGTGAAGAAATCCAATTTCACAAGTAGAGACTCTTACCTTAGCAATCCAAGTGAAGCCTTCTCACTCCAGTGGTAGGAATCCTCCTTTGAATGCTCTCTTCCACTCTCTCCTTGGCTATTCTCTCAAGAGGCACGAAGATCAAATGACAAAAAGATTGGGTGGCAGTCTAATTTGGACCTTTTATAGAAAAGACAAGAAAAACCGCCCAAAAACTACAAATTTCCAATTATGTACGCAGTGGATCGTCCTTTACGATCATGGATTGTCCTGGACGATGTTACTTAAACGACCCAATTTGTATATGTGTACGAAATGACTTCGTACAGCTGATCATCTTGTACGAACTAGGTTCGTCCAGTACGAACGGTTATTACCAGGTCGGTTCTAGAAACTGCTAAAAACTGTTCTAAGTCGGTTCATCGTTTGGACGAAAATATGTTCGTCTGGACGAAAATTTTCCAGAGAGCCGATCGTCCTGGACGATTATTTATTTCATTTGGACGAAAATTTTCCAGAGCACCCATCGCCGCGGACGATAATTTGTTTTCGTCTGGACGAAAATTTTCCAGAGAGCCGATCGTCCTGTACGATATTTATTTTCGTCTGGACGAAAATTTTCCAGAGGACTGGTCGCCTCGTACGATGATAAATTTCGTCTGGATGAAAATTTTACAGAGAACCCATCGTCCGGGACGATAATAAAATTCATCCTGGATGAATAGGACTTAGAAAAAATTTTTTTCAAGCAAGTTCCTATTCGTTCCAAGTGCTCTATAGGAGATAACTGACAGATCGTCCAGTACGATAAATATCGTCCTGTACGATCAGTATAGAATTTCAAGATCTCCTTATTTGTGTGTGTGAGATTTTATTCACTCAATTACAATCACTCCCTTTCAAAATTAATTCAAAGAAAAGACAAACTTCAAATAAACAAAATATCATATGTTGAATTTGATTTGAAGTTTTCGTAGTCTGGAGTCTGATTTTTCTGAAATGTTAGTACACACAAGAGCAAGTGCAAATTTTCTGAAATTGTTAGGAGATAACTATACATTTGAACAATAATGTTTGGAATCATCAAAACTACATAAGTTGCATAAATATAAATCATTCAAATAGCAACTATTCAAACAATTCCAATATCATTAAGACTTTCAAATGTCTAACATTTGGTCCACAATGAAGCGATTCAACATCAGCAATCATCAACTGACTTTTGTCATTTAACTATCATTTAACTATTAATATTTAGCCCTATTAGTATAGTTCAATTATTACTCTATGAAATCCGACTTTTGTAATTTCTACAGCAAGAATAAGCAATTATTTTTAATTGTGCAATCCCATCTTCCTCAATTGTATAAAAGTGTATATTCTTGTGCCTATAATTATATAGTAGATTATTACAGTTGGGGCAAATTTCATGATTTTTTGTCTTTTGATATTTTTTATGTAAGAAATTTTTATATCTTAAAACTTTTATCTGTGTATATTGGATATTTATAAAAAACCTAAGATATGAAACGCACACTCCACTACCATAGATTTTATAGCTTATAGGAGTAATGAATAAGATTTTCTAAGCAAAATAATAAAATTAGTTAGAGTCATATAATTGATAACTAAGGAATACTTGACATAAGCAATTAATCAATAATATATATATGGAGGAGAAAGAGGGAAAAAATTTAATATGCTTGATACATCATCAAAAAATTATCTAGATCGGGCATAAATCTCGAAGAAAAATAAAATTGAAAACTTTCAAAATTAAATTTGGGATCATCATAACTCTGATTTCAGCAAACTTACATTCGATCTGAACATCTCGAGAATACAAACCCAATGACACCACATTTGACTCAATCCGAACCCAAATGAGTCCAAATCAAGGACCCAAAGCATCGTTGGAAGGTTCCAACCACGAATTGGATTACCAAACAGTTTCCAAAGATGAAATACTTATAATCAAATCGAGTGGCTCGATGAGAGAAATCCAACGAGCTTAAGATCATGTAATTCCGACATCATTAAGACCTTCAAATGTCTAGCAATTTGTCCACAATTAAGGGATTCAACATCAGTCGTCCATCCAAACCATTCCCCATTTACCATTGATCTTCCTCCTATTTATGGACCATACCACACAAGCAAATATATAAATAGACTCCTCCTTCCTGTTGAAAAAGGACCCCTAAGCCTAAGGAAAAAAAGGGAGGGATAGAAGACCGCTCTTGCCTCCTCGACCACTGCCCGGAGTTTCTCCAGACCACCACATGATGCATGGACTTCCGCCGGACCACCACTTGACGCCAGAGTTCTGCCGGACCATCACTTGATGCCAAAGTTACATCGGGCCACCACCCGACACCAGGAGTTCCGCCGGACCACCACCTGACACTAGAGTTCTGCTGGATTACCACCTGACGTCGAAGTTCCACCGGATCAACACCTGATGCCCGAAGTTTCATTTGACAACCACCTGACACCCTGAGTCCGCCAGACCACCACCTGACATTGGAGTTCCGCTGAACCATCACCTGATGCCTGGAGTTTCGCCAGACCACAACCTGACACCAGAGTTATGCTAGACCACCACCTAACATTTGAGTTTCGCCGGAGCACCACCTGAAGCTGGAGTTTTGCTGAACCAACGATAGACACCTAAGTTCAACCAATTGACACATAAACTTCCAAGTGATGTCGGACTTCTATTGGACCACCAAATGACCCTGAAGTTCTGCTGGGCCACCAAGTGACATCGGGCTTTCATCTACCCTCGACTTCAACCACACTGTTGACTTTTATAATCTGATTGCCCTCAAGTGTGAATCAACTAATTGGAATATACTCGAGTTCTAGTTGAATTATTTTTAACTGGGCCAGGCCCCTGGGTTTTTTCCTTTTCAAGAATTTTCTACATAAAAAATCTTGTGTTCTATGTGTGTGAGCTGGATATTCTTGCAACGCTAAGCGTAGGATTATAACTGTATTGCTGCTTATATTCTAGTCTGCAATAATACTTATTTTAAAAAATATTAACTTATAAAATAATAGAAAGTTATTTTAAAATTGAATTGACTAATGTGGCCTTCAAATTAGTGGTAGGCCACTTTAATCACTCTTCACTCTATCTTTTTTTTGGAAGATATATTAAGAGGTTGTTTGGTTTGTTGGAAGTTCGCTGCTGTCTAGCCCCTCTTGGAGTGACCGTTGCTGCCCAGAACTCTCCGAAATCACTGTCATTGGTTGGTTACTTGTTGTCCAAAGGTTCGAGCGTGAATTTGTTATTGTCTGAGGTCAAAATGCCACCAACTACTGTCAAAGTTTGCGAGAAGGTTGAATCTTAGTAAAGGGTGAACTCTTTCCTTCTCTCTTACCTCCTTCGTTGATCCTCGCTTGTGGTTTTATTTGATTCATGCAAAATATTACCAGGCTCCGCTAAAAGCATAGTATTTAATAGGAATTGTTTGAGATATTTTTCATAACACCATTCTTATTGTTAGATTAGGGATTTCTTATTGAAACTCATCTCGTGTGTAGCGTCAAGAGTAATTGATTATTATGGAGTCTTTACTTTTTACGAGTAACTTGGCCTAAGCTTGTGTTTATCGCTCTTTGATTTTATTTCATTATTTGAATCATCATAAAGCTTTAATTAATTAGCTCTTACTCAATAAGCGTGTAAAATCCTTATCAAAGTCAAATTTTTATATATGTCCTACATCATTTGATATCAGAGCATGGTTAGCTTAGGATTTTCACGCTAGAAATCATCCTAAGGCTTATTGTAATCATGCTTAGTTAATTTCGTATGCATAGCATATATATCTAAAATCATTTTAATCTTTGTTTATGTGTGCTGTCCAGAAAATTCTGCACTCATTTAGTGAGCATTAAGACTTGTTTCTTAAGTATTTAGGTGTTGCCCTCATTATAACTACTCCCCTAGTTGCCTATGAACACTTTGCACTTTATTGTAGTTGCTGTCCAAACATTTCTTGCACCATTTAGTGTCATTCTAGAGAGTCTACCCTTGTGTTTAGGTGTCCACTTCTTAGTATCACCCCCAAGTGACCCCTAGTGTCTAAACCATGGACCCGAAACAACTAGAAATGACTTTAGACTTGTTGGTAGGCCAAATGAATAATATTAGCCATCAACTCAAAGAGAACCAAGCCGAACTAGCAGAGCTTCGTAGGAGCACCACTGAGCGATTTGATACACTTGAGCGAGCTAGAGAGCATCCTACTCCCTACACCCCATCTAGACCACCTTCTATATATGGGGATGACACTTATCCGGATGAGAGGAAACATCATGCCAATCATCGAGCTCCTTACTTTGGACATGACCCATGTCATGATCCTAATATACCACTCATGAAAAATATTAAAGTTGATTCTCCTACCTTTGATGACACACTAGACCCTCAGCTCTTCCAGGATTGGGTCAAAGGTATGGACAATTTCTTTAAGTGGTATAACATATCTGAGGCTAGAAAAGTTAGTTTTATGGAGATGAAGCTCGCGGGTAGAGCGAGTCAATTTTGGGTCAACTTAGAGAGACTTAGGGAAGCTAGAAATAACTACCCCATCATTGATTGGCCATCCATGAAGCGAGAACTCAAGCAAAAGTACTTACCTCCCTCGTACTTCCCCCGACTATTGGATAGGTTGAATAGGCTGACTCAAGGAAATAAACCAATTAAGGAGTACATCGCCACCTTCGATGACCACCTGATTTGCTACAAAGGGGAGACCTCTATCACCCCTGCACAGATTTTATCCATGTTTCGTACCGAGTTACGAGAGGATCTTCACAACGAGGTTTTTTTCCATAACGTTATTACTCTAGAGAATGCCTATAGCCTAGTACTTGACTTAGAGGAGACATGTTCCTAGTACCCAAGCCGTTAACATGACTCTAGGCCTTTCTACAGACCGTCCGGTAGTTCCACTCCTCACACTCCCACTGCTCAACTGACCCCAGGGAGCACTACCCGACCCTCGTCTTGTCACGCCCCAAGATCAAATTTGGAAAGAATGTCAATCGATTTCCCAAACAATTTACCAGAGTTATCTAAAATCTTCAGTAAGTAGTCTATCAAACATCTATAAAATTTAAAACATCAATATATCAGTTGATTCATATATCAAAACATCATGTACAATACTCAGGAACTACACTATCAATACAAGAAAGGAAACTATCATGTCCTGAGTACAAAAGAATCATCAATCGACCAAAAGAACTAAAACCTGAAGATCTGGATCAATTCCTATCTCCTGCTCCCGAGCCCTGACCTGAAAATATCAACCACATATAATGAGCTTTACAAAACCCAGCAGGTCACCTAATACCTATAACTGAAATCAAAGCACGGCAATGCTATCAATATGCATGTCAATCTATCAATCCGAATCAGTCAATGGTCAATAAGTCTATGCAGCGGAAATCAAATCAGTAGTCAATGCAATCCGGAAATCAATAGTCAATAAAACCAGTCAATGCAGCGGCAGGTAAATCGATAAATCAACTCAATCAATCAATATCCATCAATCAAATCAATACGGTCAAATCAATGAAATCAGTCGAGAAAAGCGATACGGAACAACGAATCTATAAAGCAGTCAATACAGTGCAGAAACAGTAGGCAGTAGTACAATGAATCTATACGATGTCCATATCCATGCTATCAATGCAATATCTATATCTATCTATGTCCATATCAATACTCAGTAGTCAATCGATGAAATCAATAGAATCCGTACGATATAGTAAATCCGATCAAATCAATAAAGCAGAAATCGATAAAGCAATAAATCCGTAAATCAATACAGTAAACATGCAATTCAATACTATATACTGAACAAGTACAATCTACTGGCTATGTTGCTGTTGTAGAATCCATATTGCTGTTGTAGATATCATTTACATTGGTTCAATCAATAAGAGTCGTCACTCTTTTCGCCCGTCGGCATATCAATAAACTCCTTATGACTCCCATCAATATATCAATAATCAATGTTTAAAGGAAAGCCCGTCGGCCCACCATCCTGTACAGGTCTATCAATCTTCAACCAATGTTCAACCAGGTTCCACTTGTGATCAGTATCAATAATCAATCAATAATCAATATTAAAGCAATCATATCAATAATCATATGCATATCGATTCAATCTATCAATTTCAGCCAAAACAGAAATCATACGAAAATCGGGCAGAGTAACGGTAGTCTATCGAATTTACACAAAAATCCAACAAAAAGATACAAATCCCAAATTTCTCCAAATTACCAACGAATATCCACGACATCAATACAAGGCTATCAATATAAAGAATCCAAATCAAATCAAGTCCTGATAATTTTCTATTCGATTAAAATCGCGTAGAATCAATTCCGACCGATGAAATCTTCGTAGAATACAGTCAAATCGTGTACAATAGTCATATCTATAACATACTAAAAGTTGTGCGGTGAAAGTTGTGTCAAATCAAAATCAGGTCTAAAAGTAGACTACGAAAACACTAAACAGTGCACCACTCGATCAAAACACAATATCTTCGAAAACAGAAACAAGGTTCGGAGTCCTTACCACGAGATCTACACTTTATCCAACAGCAGCGTCGGACGAAAAGCGCTCCGCGGTCTCCGAAAACCAGCTTTCCTCTTTTTCCCTTTCTCTTTCTCTCTCCTCAAAATATCTGAAATTAAAAATCTGATTTTCTCTCTCCTCAAAACGAGCTCATTTCCTTATATCAAACTCATATCGGCCTGGCCGATCGCCAGATCGTCCCGGGACGATCAGATCAAATCCTGATCGTCCTGGACAGTTCCCAGGGCTGTTGTCTGGCCGATAATTTCTACAGTACAGATCGGCCTGGACGATCTCAACATCGTCCCGGACGATCTGTACAGAAATCCTTCCAGAAAACACACCAGAAATTAGCTGTTTTCAATGCACTGATCGGCCTGGACGATCTCAACTTCGTCCTGGCCGATTCTGGGAGGAAAATCCAATTCAGAGAGGAATAGTAAGGGAACGAGATCTTACACGTCTGTCCCCCCACTCCCCATCCTGATATTAGAAATAAGCTTCCCACTTCAGATACCCCTCGGTCCAACCCCGAAACCAAATTCTTTAAATGTTAGGGTATGGGAATATTGCCTCTCAGTGCTCTAGTCCCTATAAAGTCTCGATTATCGAAGAGATGACTGAAGCAGAATTCAAGATCGAAGTCGATCAGGTTCACCAAGTGGGAAACGATGGTGAATTCTTTCAGGAGGATGACGACACTGTTGTCATGCAGTACATTCAAAAAGTTGACACTTCTCCCATTTGCTTGGTGAGATGTACACTATTATAACCTGTCACCACAGACGACTCGCATAGGACTACAATGTTTCACACCTACACCAAAATCAAGGATAAGAGCTACAAAGTCGTCGTGGATAGTGGCAGCTGCATCAATGCTACTCCTCCAACATGTTGTCTAAGCTTGGCTTGTCTGTCGTTCGTTACCACAACCCCTATAAGGTAGCTTGGGTCAACACCACTGCCTTGGAGGTAAAGGAATGGAGCTCCATATCTATCTCCTTCACTGACTACAAGGAGAATGTTTGGTGTGATGTGTTGATTATGAATGTTGGAAAAATTCTTCTAGGCCGTCATTGACTATTTAACAATGATTTCCACATCTATGGTTGTTCAAACATCTGCGTGTTTGAATATGAGGGCAAAAAGATCATGCTTTTGCCATCATAGCCTCGGGTTATGGATGATCCTAAATCCAACTCTGTCAAAGCCAAAAAGGGACTGAACCTGATAGCCGCTATAGCCAGAGCGCCCCTTTACACACCTTAGTCAATCATAAGACTTCCATTGAGTCTAACATATCAGTCCCTCAGGAGATTCAACCCATACCAACTAGACTTATTGAGGTCTTCCCTGATGATCTTCCCAATCCATTGCCTCCGATTAGAGACATCCCATATGTTTTAGATCTAGTCCCTAGATCCTCTCTATCAAAACTCCCACGGCCAAGCTTGCCTACCTTGACTCTATGACATGTACCATTGGTTTAAGTCCCGCCAAAGATTTTTATGGGTTCCAACCTAGGTTATTGATAGATCTCATGCACATGTGTCTAGGTATAGGATTTCTGAGTCTGCATCTACATATGCATTGCATTTGCATGAATTTAATAAGGAAATTGCACACAAA